>JAKCPB010000743.1:0-232145 GCA_021442155.1 Cymbidium sinense | reverse complement strand
GGTGATTAAGTCCATTATAGGGTGGTGACTTCTATCTTTTGAGATAGTACACCTCTCCTCAATTTTGTACCCGATCACCCTCAATAAGAATATCTGCGGATCTACGTGGTGTCAAAAATACATAAAAAGAGAAAGATGTATATTTCCATCTTCATTTTTATCCCGCATAGAGTGAAGATGGAAGTATATATTTTACTTCTTTAGAGATTTACATATAAAAATTTTACCACATGGTTAGAAAGCGTAAATCAATAGTTGGATTTCATAATCAGTCCATGAATTGTATCGATAGTTGAAGATTCTGTTGAGAATTTTTGAATGTGGGCTCACATATGAATTTAATTATACATTATGCGCTATCTTATTTTTAAGCCTATTAATTTTGTGATCAAATAAAGATTAATTAATTTTAGACTTTTGAGATATTTTTATTAATATTGTATGGAATTATCATGTGTAGAGACCGGACATTTTATTTTATTTTAATGATTGACTAAAATAAAGTAAAATGCACTCAAGTATAAATAGGGTCATGGTCCCCATTCTAAAGGGAGAAGTTTTTATTTTAATCATATCTCATCCTGAGTGAAAAGAAAGCTCTCTCTCTCTCTCCTCAAGAACACCCCATTAGAAATGGAAGGCCAGAATCCCGCATTAGCTCTTCCATGAATTCAGGCACGCTTCCAATTACATCTTCATGATGATTTGACATGAGATCTAGGCTAGATAAATTTATTTTTATCTTTATATATTTTCAACAAGTGGTATCAGAGCAGTTATCATATTAAATTGTTAAGAAATGATTTTTCATCTTCATCTTTTATATTGATTATTTGAAAATTTTAGATCAAAGTATATGATTCAAAATTTTTTGAGCAAATGATTTAATCATTTGCATGAAGTATCGATATCCTTTAGATGACTTTTCTATTATTAATTTTGAGTAAATTAATATAGCTAAATTTGCTTTATATTTTGATCACAATTTTAATTTTTATGTGATCGATATATTTATTCTTGTATCTTAATAAAAAAAGGAATATGAAATGTTTTTCTGTCTATCGTTTATAATATGAAATCATATTTCAGATTTAAAAAATATATATATGAAACAACTTCCGTAATTATTATTTTGACATTCGGTAAATATTTCCTAATTCAGTAATATATAATTCATTGGATTTCTAATGTGGAAAAGAGAATGCTTATTTTTATTAATTATAATATTATGCATTCTTTTCTTTTTATCGAATATATATAGTATCCAACTTAATTAATTGCTTTATTCAAATATGAGTTTGATGTCTTGAGTTTGCTAAAATTTGTTTGGTACTATTAAATGGATTCCGATAATATAAATTATGCATTCTTTTCTTTTTATGCATTCTTTTCTTTTTATTTCAAGTATATATTTTGTTTACATTATATATGCATATGAAAAGGACATGTTGTTAGTGAATATTATTTTGGTTCTTTTGATTAATGTTTCTTCTATATCGCCAATTTGAATAACATTTGCTTTGATACTAACTTTAAGAAATATAATAGCATATCACCATTATTCTTGGGTGTATGGATCTCTTGTATCGATTTTTGTCCTCCCTCGCCATATTTTACTTAACTATTGAACAAAGGGCTAACTTGAAAAATGAGAGTGTTTTAAGCATATCTTATGATCATGAAGCATTCTATTAAAACCATAAGAGGTGCAAATGCAAGAGGAATCTAACAAGTTTTAAGCCAAATAATATTATTTCATTAATTGAAAAAAAAGTACTATTCTTAGTAAACTCATTTTAATGGTATAAATGCAATGAAAACATAAGGAGTACATTATGAGATGTCTCTAATTTTTGTCACTTGAGAGCACTAATTAGAGATATGATGACATTTTTTGTACACTTAGTTTTGATCTCTCTTCCTACACAATTTAATCCTTTTAAGATAAGTTATAATACTCAAAAGGAAAAATGGACTCTTAATGAGCTCATTGCTCAATGTGTGCAAGAGGAAGAGAGATTGAAACATGACAAAACACAAAGTGCTCACTTAGCTACTTCCTCTCGTGACATTGTTACTAAAAGAAAATGGACTTATAAAGGCAAAAGAGCTACAGACAAAGGGACTTAACAACATAAAGTGCAACAGAAATAAGATAATGTTGTTACTTATTTCTTTTGCAAGAAGGCTGGTCATATGAACAAGGATTGTCCTAAGTATGCAAATTGGTTGGCGAAAAAGGTAAACTTCTCAACCTTGTTTATTCTGAAGTTAATTTATCCTTAGTACCAAATCACACTTAGTGGATAGATACAGGTGCAACTACTCACATAAGTGTGACTATGTAGGGTTGTCTAAGAAAATGAATGTCAACTGATGCTGAAAGATTCATCTATGTGAGAAATGGCAATAAATCTCCTGTTGAAGCAATATGCTTATATAGATTATATCTAGAATCTGGTTATATTTTGAATTTACATAAGACTTTTTATGTGATGTCATTTAGACAAAATTTAATTTCTATTTCTTGTTAAGACAAATCTGGTTATTCTTGTTCATTTGAAAATTAAAAGTTTAATCTCTTTTTCTTCAAATATTATTGGTAATGGTTCCTTGATTGATAATCTATATAAATTAGACATTTTCTTCATAAATTAATGAAACCTTGCATGCAAAGTAAAAAATAAAAATTAATGAATGAGAATTCATATATGTTATGGCACAAGAGTTTATGACATATTTCTAAACATAGAATTGAAAGACTTATGTCAAAAGGAATTCTTGAATCTTTTGATTTTTGAGATGATAAACTCGGTATAGAATGTATCAAGGGAAAATAAATAAATACAAAGAAAGTTGGTGTTAATATGAGTTTAAACATCTATTAATTCATATTGATATATGTAGTCCATTCCACTACTTGGAATGGCCAATAATATTTCATTACTTTCATAGATGATTATTCTCATTATGGGTACTTATACTTAATTTATGAGAAGTCACAATCGACGTATTCAAAATTTTAAGGCTAAAGTTGAAAATCAACTTGGAAAGAATATAAAAGCTGTTAAATTTGACCGTGGTGGTGAATACTATGATAAATATGATGGATCAGGTGAACAACGTCTAGGCCCATTTGCCAAATATTTAAATGTGGCATCTCAATACACAATGCCTGGACTCCAAGTCAAAATGGTGTAGGAGAGACAAAATCGGACCCTTATGGATATGGTTAAGTATGATAAATCATTCTTCTTTACTAGATTCACTTTGGGGAGAAGCCTTAAAAGCTAGGTTTACATCCTTAATAGAGTTCCAAGCAAAGCGAGCAAAACCCCATATGAATTATGGATTGGGAAGAAGCCTAGTATTAGACATCTTCATGTGGGATGTCCAAAGTTAGGCCATATAAGCTAATGAAAGAAAATTGACTAAAGAACTAAGTTGCTATTTTGTTCGACGTAGAAAGGTTGAAGGGTTTTAAGTTTTATGACTCTTCAAATAAATCCTTTTTTCGAGGCTGACAATGCTAAATTTATTGAGGAAGTTGAATATGATGGGGTAATAAAAAAATTTATATTTGAAGAGCAATTTATTACTCTTCATATAGTTACAATAGAAAATGATCATATAATTTTACCTGATCATATTCAAGTTATAAATACAGATATTCAAAATATTTTTGAGTTAACTCCCACTCATACTGAGGAATCACAATAACCTCAAATTGAAGTATCATTATGAAAATCCACTAGGGAGAGAAGATTAGCAATTTCAGATGATTATGTTGTGTATCTCCAAGAACATGAGTTTGACATTGGATTGGAGAGTGATCCAATCTCTTTTTAGTCAAAGTGTTAACTCTAAATGGATAGAATTGAGGATGAGATGAAATCAACGAAAGGCAATGATGTTTAGGATCTTGTCAATTGCCTAAATCAAGAAACCCATTGGTTGTAAATGAATTTTTAAAACCAAACGGGATTCAAAAGGTAATGTCGAAAGATATAAAGCACGTCTAGTCGCTAAAGGTTTCACTCAGAAGGAAGGAATTGATTATAAAGAGACTTTCTCTCCAGTTTCTTCGAAAGACTCTTTTATAATCATTATGGCACTAGTAGCTCATTATGATTTAGAGTTACATCAGATGGATGTAAAGACTGTATTTCTCAATGGTGACATTGAAGAAATTATATATACGATGCAACCAGAAAATTTTCAATCTTCTGATTCAAAACACTTAGTATGCAAATTAAAGAAATCCATTTATGATTTAAAGCCAGCTTCCCATCAATGGTATAAGAAATTTGATCGAGTGATTACTTCTTTTGGTTTTAAAGAAAATACTGTTGATCAATACATTTACCATAAAATAAGTGGGAATAAATTCATCATCCTAGTGTTATATGTTGATGATATTCTACTGGCAAGTAGCGATATAGGCCTTTTGCATGAAACTAAGAAATTTCTTTCAAATAAATTTGAAATGAAAGATCCTGAGAATGCATCTTTTATGTTGGGTATAAAAATTTATCGAGATCGTTCTCATGGTATACTTAGTTTATCAGAAAAGGCATATATTGATAAAGTGCTTAGTAGATTTGGCATGAAAGATTGTGCAGTAGGAGATACACCCATTGCTAAAGGTGATAAATTCAATTTGCTTCAATGTCCAAGAAATGAATTCAAAAAGAAAGAGGTGGAAAAGATCCCTTATGCATCTGCAGTAGGGAGTCTTATGTATGCTCAAGTTTGTATGTACGGATATCATTATTGGAATGCTTGGCGATATTTAAGTAACCAGAATGAATCATTGGAAAGCAATAAAATGGGTTATGCAGTATCTGAAGAGAACAAAAGACTTTATGCTCACATATCGAGATCAATCATTTGGAGATCATGGGGTACTCAATTTTGATTTTGTTGGTTGCCTCGATAGAAGAAGATCCACTTCGTTATATTTTCTTATTATGGAGGTATATCTTGGAAAAGTGTTAAACAAACACTTATAGCTTCTTCCTATGGAAGAAGAATTTATAGCTTATGAGGCATCAAATCAAGGAATATGGCTGGAATTTTATCTCTAGGCTAAATATTTTGATGGAATAGAGACCATTAAAATAAATTGTGATAATAAAGCTGAGTTGTATTCAAGAACAACATGAGTTGTCAAAATCAAAGTATATTGACATAAAGTTTCTTGTTGTAAAAGAAAGAGTTCAGTTCTCAAGTATCTATTGCATATTAGTACAAATTTTATGATTGCGATCCACTTACAAAAGGTTTACCATCCAAAGTATTTCATGAACATGTGGCTCGTATGGGAGTGTTTTACTTTGATGATATGCTAGCATAGTGGGAGTTTGCTTATGATGTTCAATGATTGTAAATATATTTTTCTGATGAGAATAAAGTATTGTTATTATCTTATAGTTGAAAAGTTTGAAATAAAGTTATATAGTTTCAATTGCAGTTTAGCATAAATAAATGAAACTATATTTATAACTCTTTTGAGTTATAATATAGGACCAGTTGGAAATAGATATGATATATGATCACATTACATGAAATTTTCATGCTACATATCCATACTTGATCTATGTCATTACTCATATTGATTTAGTGATCACAGATGGGTCTTGTTATAGAAAAATTATAATAAAGATCACTTTGATTCTATGTCAATATTATTAATGGACCAGATTGTCTAAAGATATTTTTCTTTGAAGATAGCAAATATTGAGCTCTTAAAGTATTTAATAATGTATAATTATCAAGCAATATATATGTGGCCCAAGTGGAAGATTGTTGGGAATTTTTGTGGGCTCACATATGAATTTAATTATACATTATCGTTATCTTATTTTTAAGCCTATTAATTTTTTGATCAAATAAAGATTAATTAATTTAAGGCTTTTGAAACATTTTATTAATTTTGTATGGAATTATCATGTGTAGAGAGATTGATATTTTATTTTATTTTAATGATGGGTGAAATAAAGTAAAATGACTTAAAATATAAATAGGGTCATTCTAAAAGGAGAAGTTCTCATTTTACTCATATCTCATCTTGAGTGAAAGAAAGCTCTCTCTCTCTCTCTCTCTCTCTCTCTCTCTCTCTCTCTCAAGAACACCCCTTTAGAAGTGGAAGGCCAAAATCTCTCATTAGCTCTTCATGGATTAGTATCTTTAGATGATCTTGATGATTTGACATGAGATCTGGGCTAGATAAATTTATTTTCATCTGTATATGTTTCTAATAGATTCATGATTGTGTTCATTTCATTCCAAACAAAGAATTAAATTTTTCTAGGGATTAATTTTATTTTTAATTTTTTTATGTTATTTTTGAAAACATATTTATTTTGAATAATTTTAATTATTTTTATTTGCTTTATATAATTTTCCAACAAATTCTTTATATATATTCCAATGATTTCTTATAATATTTTTCTAGACATTTTTAATTAATATAAATCTATCCAAACAAATTAGCTATTAGAAAAATCATAGATTACATATCTTTTTTTTTTGTCTCTCTAATATATTTTTATTTATTTTCTTATAAATAAATCTTATTATTATCATAGTACTTATTTGATATCAATCAGGTATGTGTTTATAATTATTTTTTAATTTTGATAATATATATTATAGATTCATGATGTTGAATTTTACATATATATATATATATATATATATATATATATATATATATATATATATATATATATATATATATATATATATATATATATATATATATATATATATATATATATATATATATAATTTTAATTTACAATCTGTATAGCATTTTTTTATGATATGTATTTTATAACATCTTCTACCTGCTGTGAACTTGTTTATTGCCTATATGATTGAGTAGTTAAACTTATTGCAAGAGGGCAATTTATGGGAGTCAATGGGTTGATTTTTGAAATAAATTATTTATGGGTATTGGTGAATGTGCAACAAAATAAGCTTGAATGTGTATATGAAATATATGCTTGTGTCTCATTTCATAGTTTCAAGATCCCATAATACGCTGATTGTAGCGTGCAAAGACATTTGTGATGTGAGACATTTCTTTGATAGGGCATCAGTAAGCCAAAAATATTAGATGTGACACACCTATGCCGAAATGTTGTTGAAATTTGGACTAAAGTTTAGACTTAGAAAAAAAAGAGAAAAAATTTCTTTACTGCTCTTCAACAAAATTAATCTCTATATAATATAAAGAAAGTCTATATTTTTTTCATCCAATGATTTCTTATCTTAATATTTTTTTCTAGACATCTTTTAATTAATATAAATCTAACCAAACAAATTAGCTATTAAAAAAATCATAGATTACATGTCTTTTTGTTGCCTCTCTAATGTATTTTTCTTTATTTTCTTACAGATAAATATATTGTTGTCACACTACTTATTTGGCATCAATCAAGTATGTGTTTATAATTATTTTTTAAATTTGATAATATATATATTAGAGATTCATGATTTTGAATTTTACATATGTATGATTATATTAAGTCATACTTATATATTATTTTTGATTACAATCTGTAATAGCATTTTTTTATAGATATGTATTTTATAACATCTTCTACCTACTGTGAACTTGTTTATTAGCCTATATGATTAAGTTGTTAAACTTATTGCAAGAGAGGGCGCTTATGGGAGTTAATGGGCTGATTTTTGAAATAAATTATTCATGGGAATTGGTGAATGTGCAACAAAATAAGCTTGAATGTGTATATGGAATATATGCTTCTATCTACTTTCTTTGCAGGTTTGAGACCCAATCTTTTAATAGGGCGTGATCACATTGTTATGATATAGAAAATGCTTCATACTCATAAATGTCAAAAACCAGCGTTAGATGGGCCACATGAAATCTGAAATTTGGACTAAATTTTAGACTTAGAAAAAAAAAAAAAAATTTTTTCCGCTCTTCAACAAAATTAATCCCTATATAATATACAGAAAGTCTAAGTTTTTTTCATCCAATGATTTCTTATCTTAATATTTTTTTCTAGACATCTTTTAATTAATATAAATCTATTCAAATAAATTAGCTATTAAAAAGAAATCATAGATTAAATATCTTTTTATTGCCTCTCTATTATATTTTTTTTATTTTCTTATAGATAAATCTTATTCTTGTTATACTACTTATTTGACTTCAATCAGGTATCTATTTATAATTATTTTTAAATTTGATAATATATATTATAGATTCATGATTTTAAATTTTATATATGTATGATTATATTAAGTCATACATATATATTATTTTTTTAATTTACAATATGTAATAGCATTTTTTTTATAGATATGAATTTTATAACATCTTCTACCTACGGTGAACTTGTTTATTAGCCTATATGATTAAGTAGTTAAACTTATTGTAAGAGGGCGGCTTATGGGAGTCGATGGGCTGATTTTTGAAATAAATTATTCATGGGTATTGGTGAATGTGCAACAAAATAAGCTTGAATGTGTATATGAAATATATGCTTGTGTCTCTTTCAATTTGACCGCTAATACCTATAGAGCGTGCGAGTAAATACGATTGTGGTGTCACAAGGCATCATTTATCTGAATAGAGTACAGTAAAAAAATCTTTAGATGGCGTCCATGAATCTTTGTCAAAATTTAAACTAAATTTTATACTTAGAAAAAAAAAAAGAAAAACAAAATTTTTACTGCAGTTCAACAAAATTAATCCCTATATATATTTACTACTTTTATCAATAACTCATAATATGATTATTATATCATTTATATTTTAACATCAATTAATAGCTTATAATTTTGCTTAGAACCAAAACAAATATATCTATCTGATATGGATGATCAATGAAAAAGATAATAACAAATAAGACAATAATCTAACATGTCTATTGAAGCAAAGCAAAGAAAAATAGAAGCTATTATCTCAGCTAGAAAGAGAAAGAAGAATTCAAATCTTGAAATTGCATGTACATTGCTTCAAAATCATCAGGTTAAATAAACTATAAGTTACATTTTCTTTGTATATATTACATATTTATGCACTATTTAATTTATATAAATTTGTCTTAAACAGATGTACAAGTGACACATATTGATGATATGATTGTAAATTACAGTTCAAGTTTTTCAAATTTACACATTCTTGAAGAACCACATCTTTGTTCATATTGTAATGCAAGAATATTTCAATTTGAGCCACCAACATTTTGTTGTTATAATGGAGAGGTCGTACTAGCATCTACTAATATTCCATAACAGTTGCCTGGGTTATTTACCTCAAATTCAAGTGAATCATGAAAAGAGAAGTAAGATCAAATCATATAATAGTATATTTTCATTCACATCATTTGGAGCTCACATAGATCAAGAATTAGCAAATTCAAGACAAGAAGTATATACATTTAGAGCTCAAGGACAAATTTATCATAGTCTTCTGTCTGTTATTAAAGGATTTAATGGTCCATGCTATTTTTAGTTTTATATATATATATATATATATATATATATATATATATATATATATATATATATATATATATATATATATATATATATATATATATATATATATATGTATATATATATATATATCATATATCATATATATATATATATATCATATTATTTGAATCTAATCTTGAATATCATTTGAATCTTTAATTAATTAAACAAATAATGGGTATACTTGTTGGAAACCCATATGCTCAATTCTTTAGATCTCTGAGCAATAGTGGCGACTTAGAAAACTTTCAAATTAGAATAAAAACTGATGTGAAATTAGATCAAAGAGTTTATAATGCTCCGACTACATCTCAAGTAGAAGCAATTTGGATTGAATGAGAAAGTTCAACAGATATAGTATAACGTGATATAATCCTGACTTCACATTCTGGAGAATATCGAAAAGTTAAACATTAATTTGGTTGTTATGATCCTTTACAATATCCACTTTTATTTCCAAAGGAGAAGTTGGTTGGCATCAAAATATCAATAGAATTTCCAAGTTTGAAAGAAATCATCAAAATATGATTATATAAGTGATGAAGCTGGTACTGAGGAAGATGTCTTCAACCAAGAAGAAAATAGTAATTATTGTATATATATCATCTTATTAAATTATGTAATGATCATTTTTATTATTAATCATATTTATTTATGTACAAAAAATATAAAATCAGCAAAACGTCGAGTTTCATGCAGAGAATATTAGAGTTACAAACTTTAAATTCGCCAAAATGATAAATCAATTCTTTTATATTGTGGTAGGCTATTACATCAGTATGTTGTTGATATGTATGTTAAAATTGAGACAAGTCGTTTGGACTTTTATAGAAGAAATCAGCATACAATACGATCTGAGTTATATTAAGGCTTAGTTGATACTATGACATCTAGAGAAACATTAAGTAATAATGTTGGCCAAAAAAGTATTTTGCCTACTTCATTCATTGGAGGACTGCAGACAGATATTTGGATGCTATAGCTCTTGTTCATTTTGGAAAGCCAGACTTGTTTATAACAATGACATGCAATCCAGAATGGGTAGAAATACAAAATGAGTTAAAGATAGGCCAATCTGTACAAGATAGACCAAATTTAACAACACGTATAATCAAAGCTAAAATTCAAGATTTGAAAGAACAATTATTCAAGAAGTCAATTTTTGGAGTTATAGGTGCTTATGTATATGTTATAGAGTTTCAAAAAAGGGGACTTCCACATGCACATTTTTAAGTAATTTTAAAGAGTGGATTTAAGATAACAATGCGAGAATAATTTTATAGAATTATATCTGTAGAGTTACCAGATCCTTTCAAATACAAGAATCTATATGGATTAGTTGTAAAACACATGACGCATGGTCCATGTAGAAGCCAAAATAGAAAAAACCCATGCATGAAAAAAGGATTTTGTAAAAATAAGTACCCAAGGTCTTTTTCATGTGAAATATCAATAGGTGATGAGTCATATCCAATTTATCATAGAAGAAATGGTGGACAAAAATGTTAAAGTAAGAAATTATATTTTAGATAATCGTTGGGTTATTCCTTATAATCCATATTTATTATCTAGATATAATTGTCATATAAATATTGAGATATGTTTGCATAAAAGTAGTAAAATATATCTACAAGTATATTTATAAAAGGACATGATAAAGTTTCAGTTTCAATTTCAATTTCACAAAGTAGAGGAAAACAAAATGATGAGATCCAATAGTACCAAGATGGAAGATGGGTATCCAGCATTATGGAGAATATTTCTATTTAATTTAAAGGAGATGTATCCATCGTGTGTAATTTACAATTACATTTAGAAGACATGCAAAATGTATACTATAAATTAAATCAATTTATGTGATTCTTGACATTTAATACTATCAAAAAACTATGTTGAGAATTTTTTGAGCTAAATAAAGAGATTCGAGGCAAGAAAATATCCATATAGAAATTCAGAAAAAACATGTATGGGATAAGACAAAAAACTTTGGAAAAGATGACTAGAATTTGAGCAAATTGGTCGTATAAACACTACAACTACAGAGGGTGAAAGATATTATTTAAGAATGTTATTAAATAATATTTATAGACCGATATATTTATTCTTGATTTATTAAAAGTTCATGGCATACAATGTTCCACATTTAAAGAAGCTACAAAGAAGCATGGTTTGTTAGAAACTAATGACTATATTTGAATGTTTAAATGATGCATTTCAATTGCCATTTGAATTATGACATGTATTTTTGCTATTCTAATTTCTGAGCCAATAAATATACATCAACTATGGAATACCTATAATCATTTATCTTGGGATTATCAAAATAGTGGTATTCTTTCAAGAATTATGTGTAACAAAAACTTTAATGAACATTAGTTTATTTATTGGGGGAATAGGTAAAAATATAAATGAATTTGAACTGCCTAAATTACCCCAAGAAATTATTGTTCCATTTGAAAATGACAAAGAAATTTAGAAGAGGGAAATAATGGAAGAATTAAATGTCATAACACCAAGTGAAGATATCAACTTAATTCACAGACTTAATGAAGATCAGAAGAAGGCATAAGAATAAAATTATAAAACGTGTATATCATAAACAGAATGACATGTTTTTTATAGATGGTCCTGGTGCTACAAGAAAGACATATTTATATCGAGCATTACTTGTAACCTTGAGAAAGTCATATTGCAATAGCAATATCAACATCGTGGTAGCATCAATCTTGCCGAGGTTAACAACATTCAAGATTTAAAATACCAATAAATACAACAGAAGTAAGTACATGCACAATACCAAAGCAAAGTGGTGTTGTTCAATTACTTATGAAATCAAGTATTATTATTTGGGATGAAGCATCAATGGTAAAATGAATAGTAATAGAGTCTCTAGACAAAACATTAAGAGATATTTTGAATAACTCTGATTATTTTGGTGGTAAAGTTATTGTATTTAGAGGTGACTTTTGGCAAGTTATACCGGTAGTAAGACATGCATCAAAAAATGAAATTATCAAGTATAGCTTGATTAAGTCATATTTATGATCATATATAGAAGTTTTCAAATTAAAAGAAAATATGAGAGCAGAGAGTGATTCAATATTTTCAATTTATACTTAGAATCAAAATGGAGATGAACAAGCGAAGATGGATTAGTAAAGATTCTAGATGAGATGATAACTTATGTGAGTGAAGAAGCTTAAGATTTGTTAATAAATGATATATTTCTTTGTTTACATGAAAATGCTATCAATGTGATTACATTATGAAAAGAGCTATCTTAGCAACAAAAAAATGAGTATGTGGATAAGACAAATCAAAAGCTTATAAAATGCTTTCCGTGAAATGAAGTAATTTACTTATGTTATGATGTTATTGATGATAAATCTAATCTCTACCAAGTAGAATTTCTAAACTCATTGACACCAAATGGACTTCCTCCGGATCAACTTGTTCTCAAGAAAAATTGTCCAATAATGCTATTAAGAAATTTAGATCCTTCAAATGGATTATGCAATGAAACAAGAATGATTTGTAAATCAATTAAAGAAAATGTTATTCTTGCATAAATATCAACTAGTCAATTCTCAGGAAAACTATTTTTTATTCCAAGAATACCATTACGTCCAAGCGAAGATGAGACTCTAAGATTCAAATTTCAAAAACAACAATTTCCAATTCATCTATGTTTTGCAATGACAATCAACAAGTCACAATGTCAAACAATACCTAATGTAGGAATATATCTTCCCAACATATATTCTCACATGGACAATTATATGTTGCATTATCCAGAGGAATTTCAATGAGCAATATAAAATTGCTTATCGTACCAGATAAATATGCATCAAAATAAAGTCATTATACAAGAAATGTTATATACAAAGATATATTGATATTTTCTCAATAATTTTCAGTATACAAAGAAGTTGCAATCTTTTTGATATAATATTTTTTAACTTATTTTTTTAATCAAAATATCATTATACTTTTGTTTTATTTAAAGCATGTGCTTACATGACTAACTTCTTTTTTATTTTTATAATAGGTTAATATTTATGGATTCATCAATTATGATCACAAACTTATCACTACATCAACGTTATTGGACTATAAAGCTTTTAGTGATTGAAAAACAAAATTAAAAAAATTTAAAATCAAGTCAAGGAAAATTTCAGAAAGTTACTTTGATGGATGTCCAGGTAATTATTTTTTTATTAAATAGATTTGAATTTTATCATATCATTATATATACAATTTAGTTAGTGATGAATAATATTATATTCTTTTAATATTATTTACTTTACATTGACTTCTTTTGTTTTATGAAGAGGGTGCAAAGATATATGCAATAATGTTCAATGATATTATTGATAAGTTTGATAACGTACTTATTGGAAAAGTTTATGCGATTTCAAATGGCCAAGTTAAAAACATAAACAAAAATTCCTATAATCTCAATGAAAATTTTGAGTTTATATTAAATAAACTCACAAAAATATCTGAAGAAATGGATGATAATCATTTCTCATCATCTACTAAATTATCAACAATACTAGATATCAAATTGAATCCAAATATGCCCAAGTAAATATTTTAATTATTTTATTATATTTCTTTCTTATCATATGACATTCATTATATTAATAAATATTTTATTATTTCTTAAAACATATATTCTCTTATTGGTTATGAACGTTAATAAAGTTAGAACGATTTATCGACAAAGGGATAAAAAAAATTGTGAAGAGAGACATACAAGTTTTTGGATTGAGGTATGACATTTAAATTAAAAATTTAAGGAAAAAACTTAATCTATGACATTTTTTTTATGCTTCAGGTCTGAATTATTTACATTCATATCATGGGAAACATTGGCTATAGTGCAAGGACAATAATTAGACGCAATGAAAGATGAGTTTCTAGTAATCTTAGCAAAATCAATTGTTGGGGAATACTTTAATGGTATAATAATTTTAAATGTATTTTAATATTTTGTAATAAAATAGTTTAATGGTTCCAACAATTTGTGTGTGTATTAAATATTTTGTTATAAATATTTTATAATACTTAAATATTTAAAATCATAAGTTTTACATTGTCAACAACATCATCAACAATTTTAGAAATTAATCCAGATTTGCCAGAATCAAAAGAAATCAAAGATTGGTATCTATCTTGCTTTTTTTAAAAAAATAGAATGATTTGTTTATTATATTAATTACTTTCAATTAACATGAAATCCAATTTGCAAGTTCAATGAAACTAAATACTCTATGGATCCATCAACCAAAGAAGGATATATACTAACTGATCTTTTTAGGATTAATACATCTGAACATTCATCAGAAGAGGTACTTTATATGTATGTACATTTTTAAAAATTTATTATAACTAATTTATTATTTTTTTACTAGATCAAGAACTATGATATAATGGTGTCTATAAAAGGAATAAAAGAAGGAAACCTTTGGTATAATGAATGTAAAACATGTAAATCAAAGGTAATTATCAAGGAAGATGCAGTATAATGTACTAAGTGTTCAAATAACAATATAGAATATAGTTTGTGATAATTAATTTATAAAATTAAAATACTTTATTATTATTATTATTATTGTGTATGTATGTTATACTGATTTTGTTTCAAATAGGTACTTTATTAAATTAGATGTTGAAGATATAACCTCAAATTCAATATTTACACTATTTGATGAAGAGGCTGAAGACATTATTGGTATGCCAGTTGTAGAACTATAAAAATAAATGTAATATATTAACTTAATTGTAAATTTTTAAATAATATATGATGCTTTTGTTATTTATTTATTTTATTTTTATATTGCAGGAATCAGATATTCAGAAATATAAAGAAATTCTCACAAATTTCATTGGCTCTGCTTACACTTTCACAATTAAATCACAAGAGAAGATATATGGGAATCGATCTCTATATACACCCACTATTCAATCAATAAAGAACCTCGATAGCAGATCTAAAAAAATAAATTGGAGAAAGATTAAAAATAATTCATTGAAAATGTGTATTTATTCTATAAGACAAAATCATCAAGTCAAAGACACTTAATGTTTATTTCCATTTTCTTATTTACATAATCTTCTACTATATCTTTTATTTATGTCCTTAAATTATGATTAATTATGTTGGCATGTTGACATATATCATGAGTGGATAACAGTTTTATCAAATATAACTCTATAAGTAACAAGATGAATCTTAAGAAATATATATTTTCTATGACGTACTTTATAATCATCTAAAAAAATTTGATTTTGTCATTAAAATAAAAATTTCATTTTAAAATAGAGTAGAACGTTTAAGCTTAGATCATAGGAAAATCTTAAACTAGGAGATCATACATGGGGCTGTTGAAGTCCTCCAAAATTGTTTTAAGCTTTCTTATATTCTTCTATGATTTCTTCCACGTTGCAGTTAATTATAATTGTAACAAAGATTAAACAACTACAAGTTACACTATAAACAAATTAACATATAATATAAAGTTATGAAGTTAAATGAATCTGCATTGTTAATTCCTATCAAAATTGAATGAAAACAAACTCATCTATTTTTAAATCTATTATCTATCATAAACCAGCTAATTGGTCACTTTATCTGATCATCAAATGTCAATTATCACTATCTTTTATTATTATTATCAAATGCTAATTATCTAAAAGTAATGATTGAAAATCAAATTAACTTATATTCTTATAAGTCTTTGTATATTTTATAAATACATGAGACATTATTCATTAAACTATAAGATTTGGAATTTTAATATATAACTTTTTTTATAAATAGAAATAAGAACTTATTATTTTTATTTTCTTTAATAAAAAATATAAATTAAATCATATAATTTAATATTTATAATATTATTTTTATTTTAAATATTATTCACTTACTTGGTGCATGTGCAATATTATAGTGTGTATATATATATATATATATATATATATATATATATATATATATATATATATATATATATATATATATATAAAATCGGTGAGTAAGAGAATTTGATATCTTAGCATTGCACAAAAATTCTACACACATACTAAAGGAGTTTGAGAGAACTCATGATTTTTACATGAAAACCTAAAAAGGGAAAAACCACCAATTAGCAGAAATAATTTATTTATATGTATAATTATTATTCTTTCTCTAAAGTTAAAGAAGGATAACTTACAAGAATAAGCTTTGTGACAAGCTTCCAATTGCGAAGGCTGCTGTAAATATGATGGTAAAAAAAAACTATCAAAAGATGGTCGAAGCGGTATACAATGGTGAAACAGCAGAGGTGGATCCGGCAATATCAGCGGTGGCTTAGCGATAGATTGGTGCGATCAGTGATCAAATGATCAGCCCGGCAGTGGGTTCAGCGTGACAGCATGGTGCCGTCGCGATGGTTTGATGGTAGCCGATTATGGTCCGATAGTGACAGCCAATTGTCGTGATCGGCCATTATGGTCAACAATGCCAGCCAGCGATAACCGGCAGTGGTAATATAACCGTGACCAATAGTGGCGGCGGATAAGTGGCAAAACCGACATCTGGTTATGCGGTGATGCCGGTGATGTGAAAAGCAGTGATACATGATCGGTGGTTTGATGACCAATTTATCTGGCGGTGTGGTTCAGCAGAGTGGTCTTGCAGCAGAACCAACGTTGACCGGCGGTGATTCGGTGACATGCTAGATTCTTGAGTCTTAAAGCTCTCATTTCTTTTGCTGGGATCAGAAAGAAGACTATTTATAGATTAAGTGTCATTTATTCAAAATCAAACCACTCCATCCATGACTCAAAATGATTTCTGATCATCCGATATATTTTAAGAATTTGAATGCTCAAATGAAATCCAATTAAGAGATCTTAGGTTTGTTAGATCCGACTTGTCAATTTATTTGGTATAAGCACTCCATATTTAAGGCGTTTATGGATTCAAGTGACATCCCAAAGTTTTTTAATTATATTTTAAACTTGTCTATCGACTGAGAATCAGTTACTTGAAATCAAGATTTGTGCTTCAAGTAGTAGAGCTTTCAATGACATATCAACTGCCCCAAAATTACATGCAAAATAATTGAAAATAACAACTTCTTCAATATTAATGAAATTTGGGTTCAAAATAGATTTGTTTGAGAATAGATCTTCATGAGCATAAGACTATGATCATAAGCGGAGCACAAGAGATAATCATATGTTTTAACTTAGTGCAGGCATACACATGCAAGTAGGGGCGTTAGAGGCGTGGCCACATTCATATGGCATGAGCACGCCATTCAGAGGTGAGTGAGGCACCTAAGATATGGGCACAGACGTATGCGAGCACAAGCCATGAAATGTCAAGTCCCTGGGCGACTTGGTTTGAGGCCATCAAGGCCATGGTACTGATGATATTAACATGTATGGAATGAGTCGAATCGAATACTCCTGGGATTGATTATACTCTGATTGGAATGAGGTGATTACCACGTGTCTCTGAATCAAAGATGAAAATTTGAATTGAATTTAGACCATTACTACACTTTATGGATCAGAATTATAGTCTTGCATAGTGAGTAGAAGTCTAGTTGAAGACTATATGAATAACTTTAATTTTATCCAAGAGTTTCTTATGACATCTTATATATTTGTAGAGAGCCTCTTCATATTTCCTTACTCATCATGAATATAATATAAATTAGATGATAGAAGAAATGAGCTTTGTAATCATAATTATGCGAATATCATCATTTGAATTTGCAATAAAATTGCTCCCAATCTTGACTTGTTTATCTTGGGGATAATCAAGTGGCACACTTGATTCATGATTGTTCCCCATATATTGCTCAAACTGCTTTCGATGTGCATCGATAGCCTCGTTAGAAAAAAATTTGTGCTTCCACGCGATGAACCAAGTCAGCATATGAGCGAACTGTATTATGCATTAGTGATGAGTAGAAAGGCCCAGGATGGAGTACTCCAAGAAAAACTCCTCTTAGTAATTCAGAGTCCACCCTTGGTATGTGGCGAGCTTCTAAAAGGAATCTTTAGAAGTACTCCTTATGTGATTCACCTTCATTTTGATGAATTCCCTTGAGGGTGACTAGGAAGACTTGACAAAGCAGTGTGTTAGGAGCTCGTTGGATGTGCATGATGGTTTTGTAATGGTCAATGTGCTCATATGGGTCATCATAGAGTTGATTCTTTGAAGCTTGAAACCTGAAATAGGATGTTGAAGAATTGAAGCTAAAGATGAAGACTCACGATAGTCAATGAGAGGAAGATGATTTATATCTTTGAGGTGAAATTCTTCTCGCATTAAACATTATAATTCCACACATATAACATGATGGGTGAAATCAATAGGGCAAGATTCCAAACCATCTGCAATTATTTGTGAGATTGGTTGAATGGCAATTGACGGATGGGTGGAACTAGCAGTGCCAAGAAGATCAACATCATGGTATAGCAGCGGAGGAACTTCAGCCTGATGGAGAGAAGGCCCTATGCAAGCATTTTGACCTCCCCTGACAAATGAGTGATCTTGGGGAAGATGCATTTGTTGCATTAGTGACTATCATGTTTCTCATAAAAGTTGAATTATCTCATTTTGAGACTCTTCCATTATAAATACGATCTTCTAGATAGATTCCCCGCACCTTTAGGGTAGCCATCGAGGGAAATGAGGTAGAAGCTTGACGTCTTTGGTTTAATGATTGGTTTTGAGAATGATGGGAATTGGAGCTAGAGGCTCCGTTGTTAGGAGTATTGCGCTTGTTGGCCATAGTGCAGGTGTTTACATAGATTGTGATTGTGGGATTTTGTTTCTCACAAATCAATATTGTGTAGGAAGATTGTTGGTAGAGTAGGAGAATTAAATATCTAGTGTTGCAAAGTTTCACACACACACGAAAAGTTTGAGACCTCGAATTTGTACATGTAAAACCCAAAAAAAGAAAAATCACGATTTAGCCACTTGAAATAATTTCCTATATGAGCTTACATTTATATTATCATTTCTCAAGTTGGAGAAGGATAGCTACAAGAATAAGTTTTGTCAAATTGAATTAGCTGAAGGTCTTTGATGTGGATGTCGATGAAAACTATCGAATGATGGTAGTGGTAGTAGTAATGGTCAATGGTAAAAGCATGTCCGCATTAATCCCAAATCAGCGATAGCGTGGTGACCGGTGTTCGGTCAATAATCCGGTGATCCGGCGATGATAGCCGGTGGTGGTGAGCAAGATCGATATGGTAGCAATGATCGACAATAACAATGATGTCTGGTGGTGCGATGGCGGCGCAAGATTGATGCGGTAAAACAGCTACGACAGCGATAATCACATGTAACCAACGCCAGACCGTGATATTGGCTCGCGGTAACATGGATGGCGTTAAGATTGGCGGTGGCAGCGGACCGATGGTAGATAACCGGCATTACGTGGCAACGCCGATGATGGTGATGCTTACACGGTGGTCGCCTAAGCAACAAGTGACAATGGTAACGGTATGGCGGTGGCCGCCAGCCAGCATTTCGGCGGTTGGTGGATTGACCGGCGAGGCGTTAAAAGCGGTGGTGGATTCTTGAGTCTAACTCTCATTTATTTTTTGATGCCCCATGAAGAATGAGACTATTTTAGATTATGGGAATGACATTTCAATTGAGCAAAATGCAAACCATTGAGACGGCTAAAATGATTCCTTCGATCAGTTGATGTATTTTAAGTATTTGAATGATCGAATGAAGTCAAAATTAAAAGATCTTAGGCTTGTTAGATCTGGCTCATCAAGATGCTCGATTTGACTATAAACACTCCATATTTAAGAGCTATTTAGGGATTCGACTGATATCTCAAAGTTTTTTAATTATATTTTAAGTGTTTGATCTAGGCTAATCTCGACTCATAATTAAATTGCTTTAATATCAAGATTTGCTTATAGTAAAGTTTTGTGACATATATATATATATATATATATATATATATATATATATATATATATATATATATATATATATATATATATATATATATATATATATATTATAATGATAAATATCTATGTATAAAAACTTGAGTGAGAAGGCTAATGAAATTTACAATTTAGATTTTAAATATTAATATTCAAGTAATAGTCATACAATAAATGATGTTGGTATGACTATACACAAGAGTTTGAAGGAAAATATTGTAAAAATAATAAAATTGAAGATAAAATTATCGCTCCAAAGATTATTGTTGAGTTAAGATTAATGTTATAAATATTTGTCAAGTAAGTTTAGATATATACTCAAAAAAATGTAATGACTAACAAAATTAATATAAATGATGCATCTTAAAGAATATATATATATATATATATATTATATATGTTTCATGCTAGAAAAATTCTTAGAGTAAAAGTTTTAATGTAGCTTAGAAATCGAACATGTATTTAAAGAGTGAACAATAAAACTCTAGAATTTTTTGAAAATCCCAAAAGAGGAAAAACCAGCTAGCCCATAAAAAGCTTCCATTATATATCTGTTTTAGAGTACAAGATATTCCCGATACCGGGATTACAGAATTGTATATGAGAAAGGGATAACAGTTGCTAGTAATAGACGATGTTGACAACGATGTTGACGATGATGTTGACGACGATGTCCGAAGATAGTGGTCGGTGATGATGGCCATGATGAAACGGCGAGGATGTGGTGGCGGAGGCGGCCGGCGGCGGCGGCGATGGTTGTGGCCGTCAGTGGCGACGATTTATCTTGGAGGATCTTTAGAGCTCTCTCCTCTCTCTTCTTGGGCTTCATATGAGGAATGAGAACTGGATAGGTGGAGGAATGGCGTCTCATCATGCAAAATCGAACCACTCACTCATCGGACTCATGATGATTCCCTTGATCATGATGTATTTTGTGTATTTGAATGCTCAAATAAGTCAATTGTAAGATCTTTAGCTTGTTGGGATTTCGCCAGACTCGATTTGACTATAAACACTCCATATTTGAGAGCTTTTAGGAATTTAGCGATGTCTCAAAGTTTCCGATATTTTAAGTGCTTGATCTCGACTAGTTTCAATTTCGATCGCTTGCTTTCATCAAGATTAGTGCTTACTAGAGGAATTTTGGTCATATCGTTGCCTATTTTTGGATGATATTATCTCAACATTAAAAAATATATATATTCAAATACGTCAAAATAGTAAATTCTTCAACAAAATCTGCGGGTCCATTAACACATTTTGAGAGAGATCTTCATGTAAGCACAATTATGATGAAAGCGCAAATATGTATAGGTATGTGGATGAGGGAGGTTCTGGACCCATCCAGTCGAGCAGGCTGCGGCGCCCGTGAAGGCGCCGCATACTTCGCATGGCTGAGCGCTTCGCTAGCCTGCCCGTGTAGCAAGCCGCGTTCAGCTGGCAGTCGCGCTGCGAGCGGGCGGTGGTGGTATTCGCGAGGCGCGTGAATTTCGGCAGCGAACTGTGCTGAGCGTAGCGGCGAAGAAGCGCGCCGCGAAACTGGTTTTGATGGTTTTGAGGCGGTTTTGATGATTTTTGGTAGTTTTTGATGATTTTTTACCCTTTTTCTCCTAGAAGGGGTCTATAAAAATCCCCCTGGACCAAGGGAGAAGGCACACTTCTTCAATGCTCTAGTGCTCTCTTCTTCTTGAGTGAGGTTCGTTTGGAGTCAATCAAGGCTAGCGGTACTTACGTCGTTGTTCTAGTTTTCCATCGAAAGAGGCATCAACGCCTCGTCGGGCGTCCGTTTGGAAGCGATCAAGGCGCGGTACTTCGTTGTTCTTTCTCTCGAAAGGCGTCAGGCCTGACGTCCGGGTTTGGAAGCGATCAAGGCCGTGGTACGCATCATTGTTCGATTTTCCCGAAGAGCGTCGGCCGCGCCTCGGACCGTCCGGGTTTGGAGGCGATCAAGTCGCGGTTCCAACTTTTTTTTTTGGAAATTGATTCTCGACTTTAATGGATGATTCAACAGTTGATAATCGCCAAGATGGCGAGGGAGCGTTAGCAGAACTATCGTTCAAACGACTCAGAAAGTTTGGCAGGTAATTTATGGGCATCATCAGAGGAAATATCTTCTCTCTCCTTTATTTTTTTATCTTTTCTCATATGTATGTGTATCCTTTTGTCGGTCGTGGCGAAAATTTTATCATAAACTATCCGTGGCGAGAGTCAAAAGGAGGCAAGCATTGGGGTGAGTGAGTTGCTTTTACGACTTTGTCATTTCTCCCTCTTTATTTATTATGTATTTTCACAGGATGATGGCTAGAAGAAAACCCATAGTGTGACGGCTACAGACAATATACCATCCACTATCACATCAGATAGTTTAATGGTGTTCCGCAGAAAGTTTTTCTTCCCTAATGAGTTGGTGTTCATTGTTGCCAAAAAGTCTGATCAAGCCCGTTCACCTCCGCCAGGGTACTTTACTATTTCTGAGATGATTCTTCGTGCAGGACTGTGATTCCCTTTGGCTCTTGAGTTGATTGAGATATTCAAAATATGTGGTGTAGTTTTGTCACAATTTTCATTTTGAGCTTTAATGATCATCGTTGGTTTGGCTCACTTGAAGGCGTGGTGTTACTTTGAACATCAAATACTTGTGTGTGTAATTTACATGTGATACCAGGGGCGTGTTTCTTATCGGACTATAAAGAATTGGATAGAATTTTCAGCGATCTAGAAATTGGTTTAATGGATTCTTTTTTTTAAAAAATGAGTGGAGCCTTCCTGAGAGATGGGGAAGATTGAATGACCTTCTAGATCCATTGCTAATGTCGGAGAATGAGATCCTAGAAACTCTTAATATCCCTGATGTAGGAAGCTTGCAACATGAGTTACGTCACATTAGCAAATATATAGTTGAAGATAGAATGTTCAAGGTTGGCCTTTCTATCCAGGCAAGGAGATCTCATTCTTTTCCATTAAAGAGGTAAAGTAAAGGTGATGAAAGGTCTCCTCATATTCATAGGGTTCTTTCAAGCGTCCGCAAAATCAGGGTGGTGGCAATGTTTCTTCCCTAAAGAAAAAGAAGACATGTGAAGTGACTACGTCAGATATGAAGAAGATGTTCGCCCCCAGTTGACCTCTGAGAGTTTAGCTATTTCAACTCATGATGGGGGAGTTCGTTTCTCGCCCTCACATTCTTGAAGAGGTGTTAAATCACATATGTCTCATCAACGGCGGATGAATTGGTGCGTTATCTTCTTCTTTCTTTTTTCTTCTTCTTTTCATTTGTGTAATATTTGTGATGGTTTTTTTTTTTTCTTTATAGGTAACTCAAACATTAGGGCGATGGCTCATTTGGGTGTGCTTTAGATGAGTGGAATCTTGAATTTGTGAAGATAAAATATCCGCGAGTATGAGCGAAAGATGAGTATTAAAGCCAAAGAAGTGGCGACTTTGGAGGATCGGTGACAGGGTGCGGAGCTGAACATGTCGACTTCTCTTTCTCTCTCCGATCGGGAGGTGGAGGCGCATGATGGTGGAGGTGAGGACGAGACTCGTCGAGAAGAGAAAAGACTCAAGGCACTTGCGCGGAGAGCTCTCAGGCGAGAAGAAAGCATTACATGATCATCTTTTAGAAAGGAGCATATAATGTCGAGCGGAAGCAAATGAAATCTCCTTGAAGGCGGTGGAAGACTTTAAGAACTCCACGGCTTATCTGGTACATTCGAAGACCATGTTCGGGAAGCTTCGTAATCATATAGATGTTGAAGTGAAGGACTTGGAGCACCAATGTTTAGAGGAGGGCTTCATCGAGGGTTCCTAAAAGGAATCCGCTTAGTACATCAAAGGCGGAGCTAGTATTGAGGATATGTCTCCAAGTATCGAAGACTCTTCTCTAATTCGAGGAGATGAAGGAGTTGGGAGTGAGTCCAAGGGAGTATCTCTAGTGGTGAGGAGGGCGTTGATATATGATGTAGCATCACTTGAGGATTCATTTTTTTTATATATGTATTGTTATTAGTATGTATCAGAATCTTGATTCTTTCTTATATCACCATGTTAATGCTATCAAATTTTTTTTTTATTTTTTTATAGATGATATGCTCTTATTTTGTTTTTATCTATCTGGGGTAATTGGTGAATATTATTGACGGCACCTATGATGAGATTGAATTAAATCCACCGATTTTGACCTATCCAGTTGTTTTTGAGTCTCGATGGTCGTATAGAAGATTGAGAATCCACTGACCCTATCTAGGTTATTTGTTAGAGTCTTCTCTCGATGACGTTAAACTGTGTAGAAGAGGTCATGAGGAGTCCACCAAGGATCTTTTGACTTATCCTAGGTTGTTTGTCAGAGTCTTTGCTCGATGACGTTAACCTGTGTGGAAGAGGTCGTGAGAAGTCCACCAAGGACCTTTTGACCTATCCTAGGTTGTTTGTCGAGTCTTATGATAACTGTGGAAGAGGTCGAAAGTCCCCTTAGGATTGATGATCATGCTCGATTGAGATATTACATGAGTTGTATATTTCTCAAGTGGGAGGATTAAATGAAGAAGAAACAAGTTTGTAAGAAAGAAAGCTATAAATTCATTACTCGATAAGTTCGTGATACAATCATAAGATGATTTTAACAGAGATATGAGTTTTAAGAAAAAATGATAACAACAACAACAACAAGTCTTTATCCGACTAAGTGGGATTGGCTATATGAAGAGAAAATGATAAATGAGACAAAATAAAAGCTGCGATAATTATGCAGTAAGAATTACTGATAATATTTTCAGAGATTCTTAGTGTTCCAAGTTTGAGGTAAAGTTTTTCCCTCTGAATCCTTAAGCTTGAAAGTTCCTGGCTTCACCATAGTTATAACCACATATGGGTCATCCCAAAGAGGTGAGAGTTTATTGCGTTGAGGGCCTTTTACTGACTTGAGACTTAGGACCAAGTCACCATAGATATGGGACGAGGTTTTACTCTTCTTGTTGAAGTGACGAGCTACCCTTTGGTGATAGGAAGCGGTCCGTAGGCCATGTCACGAGTTTGGAGTAGGTCAGTCTTTGTCGGAGTTTTCTTCATTACCATCATGATTGAATAATTGAACTCTTGGACTTGGAACCCTATCTATTAGTATAATAGCTTGCGAAACAAGTTATATGTCTCACGGGTGCGATGTAGTGCGGTAAGCCCAAAGAACATTAGAAAGCTCATCAACCCATTGCCCCGCCTTCTCGAGGCGTGTTTTAGTCCTTTGAGTATAGTCTGTTGATAGCTTGGTCACGTATTAGTTTGAGGATGTGCTATACCGTATGCGATGAATGTGAAGATCTTTGCAAAAGGCGTAAAGACTTTTCAGTAAATTGGGTTTTGTTGTCAGTGATGATCTTTGCAGGAAGACCGAATCGACATACTATATTTTTCCAAACAAATTATTTAGCATTTGCCTCCATAATTTTAGCGAGTGGTTCGGCTTTCAGCCATTTAGTAAAGTAGTCGACGGCTAAAATGATGAACTTTCGTTGCCCTGATGCTATTAGAAAAGGTCCCATGATATCAATCCCCTACTGAGCAAAAGGCTACGGGCTTTGAATGGATGAGAGCTCTGTATGCGGCATGTGAGGGAGGTTAGAGTGTAACTGATAACTTGCACATTTTTTCATGAACTCCAATGAGTCTTGTTTCATTATAGGCCAATAGAACCCTTGCCTTATAATTTTAAGGGCTAGCACCCTTCCTCCTAGGTGTTCTCCACATATCCCCGTGGACCTCTCTTAATGCATGTGTAACCTCGAAGGTGAGAGACAGGCGGTCGAGAAAGCTCGTTGTATAGTTCACCTCGATAATAGTAAAGTTTGAAGCTTGTCTTGGAGATGAATAGTTGGGTCTTGGAAGAGTTCCTTCTTGTAGAAAAGACGGGATGGGGTCCATCCATGAATGTTCCTTTATCTCATCAATTGCTTGAATTACCCATGACCCTTGGATACTGAAAAATGTATTTCTTCAACATGCCTTCTCTTAAATAGATCCCTAGTATGAAGCAAGCTTAGCGAGAGCGTCGACTCAGTATTCTTCTCGCGGTATGTGAATGATTTGATGTGTCTCTTAAAATGGGCAAGAAGAGACTTCACCAAGTGGAGTATTGTGCGGTAGGATTATGAGCATTAAAGTTTCCTCAACTTGGGAGGTAACAAGTTGAGAGTCAGTGTGTATCACTAAGTCTTGAGCTTCACAGTCAATGGCAAGTCTCAACCCTGCTATGAGAGCCTCATATTCATATTATTATTAGTTCTAATTTTAGGCTAAGTCCATACTCACTGGGGGGAAAATAAGTAAGATTCCCGCACAATGCTCTCAAGCTCCATCAACATAGAGGGTCCATTGAGGAGACAAAGGCATGTATCGGATAGCTCCCTCACGGGTTGGGGCGTGCATTCCTATAAAGTCTGAGTACTTGAGACTTTATAGCGAGGTAGAAAATTTATATCAAACTCTCCCAATTCTGACCACTTGATTAACCTCCCGGATGCTTGGTTTTCGTAGGATGGCCCTTAATGGTAAATGAGTGTAAACAGATAATGTGAGCTTGGAAGTATGACGCAATTTTTTTGCGAGAAAACTAAAGCGAGCCACCTTATCGCAAGTGGATAACAACTTTCTATATCGAGAATTTTGACATAATAAATTGATCATTGTATCCCACTTTCTTCTCGCGAGCTTATCGCATGGGAAGAGGCTGAGATATAAGTATAACATCTCTCCTTGAATAGGCTTGGATAGTAGGGGTGGAGATGCTAAATACTCTCTTAGTGCTCAAAGTAGGTGACATTCATCAGTCCATTGAAAATTATTATTTTTAGATCCCTTTTATATTTTAAAGAATGGCAAGTATTTATCCCCAGAACAGGCTAGGAAGCGGGATAACGCAGCAATTCGTCCATTTAAATGTTGAACTTCCTTAATATTCTTCAGAGGAGTCATATTTTTGAGAGCTTTGATTTTCTGGTTGGCCTCTATCCACGGTGGGTTACCATAAATCCAAGAAATTTTCCCGTAACCCCAAAAGCACATTTGGTGGGTTGAGTCGCATGTTATATAATGTCGAAGAAGGTTAAAGAATATTTCTAAGTCGAAATATGTTATGATTCTTCAAGCTTTTCACTAACATGTCATCCACATATACCTCCATTGTTATAGTAGGTCTTTAAAGACCTTATTCATAAGGCATTGATAGGTAGCACCAGCATTTTTTAATCTAAATGGCATAACTTGGTAACAGTATAAACCTTTATATGTTTGAAATGTTGTAGCTGCTTCATCCGTTGGGTTTATTTTTATTTGGTTGTAACTGGAGTAAGCATCCAAAAAAGAGCATTTGATGTCGACGTAGCATCAACCAACCATCAATTCGAGGAAGAGGAAAACTATCTTTCGGGCAAGCCTTGTTAAGGTCAGTGTAATCAATACACATTCTCCATGTTCCGTTTGTTTTCTTAACCATGATAACATTCACTAGCCATGTAGGGTAATGTACCTCTCGTATGAATCCACTTCTAGAAGCTTGTTAACTTCTTGCTCAATAGCACGTCGGTGCAAAACTTCACTTCTTCGGATGATCGGTTTGAATGTCGGATCGATCTTGAGGAGTGCATGATCACATGGGTCGACTCGGCATGTCCGTGGGACTCCAAGCGAAGATGTCTTGATTTTTTGCAAGAAGTCTATGTATTTTTCCCTTTGTTCATCGAGTAGAGATCCAACTTGCTTGTTCGTAATGGTTGGTCATCGATAATGTAACGAGCAAGTCTTCTGAGCTTTAGGTACTTCTTCATCTAAAATTAAAATCTTGATGTTGAAGGTTATAGAAGGGCAGGTTGAGAGATAATATGATTGTCTATCTGTTGATTTCCACATACCACTCCAACTCATGGGGTTGGAAATTTCATCTTAAGATGAGATCTTTGAAGCGACAAATTGAATGAAGGGGCCTTCCAAAGATAGCGTTATTTGCTGAATCTGACTTGACCACCATGAATTAGATTAAATGAGCCACTTGTCGAGAAAATTCACTAAGGACAACAGGAAGGGTGATTGTCCCTCTACTTGCAAGCGATTATCAAACTAGTACAATGGTCTGGAGTTGGAGCTTTTCCCAACCATGTTAAGAAATGTGGAGTAAAATAAGACATCAACAGAACTCCCATGGTCAATCAAAATTCTCTTAACATTATAGCATGGGTCACCCCGTCCCTGCTGATGACAAATGGATCTTGATGAGGAACATGTACTCTAAGTCCGTCATTAAAAGTGATGGAATGATCGATGCAGACTTCTTTAACTCGGCTTAGATGATAATGAGAACTTGATTAGATAATATTGGTCCTCTGCGGTGTTTCAATTTCTCCAACTAATGATTGTTTTGTTATTTGATGATTGTCATGGTTGGCCCCTTGGAGGTATGTTTGTTTGAGTTGATTGATTTTTTATAAATTGATATATCCTTCTTGAGCCTCTTAATTTCTTCTTTGAATTGTTTGCATGCCTAGTATGTCCACGACTTGATGGAAGTGACAATATTGCTCTGATTTCGAATTTGGTTTAGTGGTTGGCCACTTGATATTTCTTCATCTCAGTATTGAGGTTAACACGAGATGTGTTGGCGTGTATTCCATTTGGTCGTGGTTCATGTCGTTGATATGGGGCCATGGAGGAGATCATGACTTGCTTTGCTTCTTTTGATCGGTCGCATTCCCTGGTGCTTTTACATTTCGTATATTGCTCAAATTGTTTGCGATGGCGGTAATAGCTTCATCGGAGATTTGTGCTTCCACCACGATGAACCAAGTCGGCATATGAGCGGACCGTGTCTATTAGTGACAGTAAAAGGAAAGGCGGAATCCTCAAGGAAAACTCCTCTTAATAGTTCTCTACTCAGTATTTGGCGAGCTAAGGAGAACCTGAAGTATTCCTTAAGTGATTCACCCTCATTTAACAAATGTCGGAGATGGGAGGAATCTTTAATGATCCTTTGGCTGTTCCACAAAAATCTTGTGAGTTAGTCAAAGGTATGGATGGATCCCCTTGGAGTAGAACCAAAGAGCTTACCCTTGAGGGTAACGGAAAGACGACAAAGCGAGTGTTAGGAGCTCGTTGGATATGCATGATAGTCCTAATGTCGATATGTTCATGTGGGTCAATGCCCCATCATAGGAATGTTGATGACCACTTGAAATAAGATGTTGAAGAATAGCTTGAAGGTGAGATTCCTCATAACCACGGTGAGGGGAAGATGATTTCTATCTTGAAGGTAAAATTCATCTTGCATTAAGCATCATAACACGCGTATAACGAGTGGGATCAGATGAGAATGTGTCAAGCTAAATAATTGGTGGATTAGCGGTGATTTTACATGATGGATGAGTGAACTATGTCGAGAGATCAACATCACTGTCGAAGAGGAGGAACTTCATTGGAGATCAGATATATCGACTTGACCACCATGATTAAATGAGCCACTTGTCAGGACAGGAAGGATTGTCCCTCTACTCGATAGGCGATTATATCTCCGATGGTTCTCGCGGGTTGGAGCTTTCCAACCATGTTAAGAAATGTGGAGTAAAATAAGACATCAATAGAACTCCCATTGTCAATCAAAATTCTCTTAATATTATAGCATGGGTCACCGATCCCTGCGCTGATGACTAGTGGATCTTGATGAGGAACATGTACTCCTTTTAAATCTGAGTCATTGATGGAATGATCGATGAGACTTCTTTAACTCGGCTCTTTAGAGATGGTAATGAGAAGTATTGGTCCTCCTGCGATTGTTTCAATTTCTCCAAGCTTGATTATTATTTTATTATTTCTGATGATTGTCTGGTTGCCCCAGGTTGGAGGTATGTTTGTTTGAGTGATTGATTCTTCACTCGGCGTAGATATCCTTGAGACTCAATTTCTTCTTTGAGTTGTTTGCATGCCGATGTATGTCCGACTTGATGGAAGTGACAATGCTCTTTCTTTGATTGGATGTGGCCACTTGATATTCTCTTCATCTCGAATAGCCATTAGGTGGTTAACGAGATGTGTTCGTGATATTCCATTTCTTTATGGTTCTCGCCGTTAATATGGGTAGGGAGATCACAACTGCCTTGTTACTTCTTTTGATAGGACTGTCGATCCGCTTTCCCTGGGGTGCTTTTATGTTTTCCTGTATATTGCTCAAATTATTTACGATGGACATTAATAGCCTCATCAGCAGAGATTTATGCTTCCACATGATGAACCAAGTGACATATGGCGGACCGTCTATTAGTGAAAAAAAATGAGTCCTCAAGAAAAACTCCTCTTAATAGAGTCTACTCAGTATTTGGCGAGCTTGAGAACCTCAGAAGTATTCCTTAAGTGATTCACCCTCATTTTGGCGAATCTGCCGAGATGGGAGGAATCTTTAATGATCCTCCTTTTGTAATATTTGTTCTACAAAATCTTGGCAAGTTTGTCAAAGGTATGAATGGATTCCCTTGGAAGGGGTAGAACCAATGCGCTTGTCTCTTGAGGTGCTAGAAAACGACAAGCGGTGTGTCGAGCTCATTGAATATGATAGTCTATAATGGTCGATGTGTTCATGTGGATCACCATCATGGAATCAATGTTGCTTGAAACCACAATAGGATGTTGAAGAATAATTATAAGGTGAGATTCCTCATATGATGAGAAAGATGATTTCTATCTTGGAGGTAAATTTGTCTTGTATTAGCGTCATATTCTTCATATAACATGATGAGTGGGGTGTAGAATGAGAATGTGTCAAGCTACCTAATAATTGGTGGATTATTGATGTTGGTACATTGATGGATGAGTAAAACTAGTGGTGTCAGGAGATCGCATCACGATCTCTACAAGAAATGTTTAACATTTTGACCTCCAATCTTGGGGAGATGTGTTTTAGTGGCTGTGTTCCTCAAAGTTGGATCATCTCATTTTGAGACTCTTCCATTGCACGATCTTCTAAAGAGATTTCTATCGCTTTTACCGATAATCATCAAGTGAGCGAGAAGGTTGCATCCTTGGTTCAATTGGTTTTCGGAATTGGAGCGAGGCTCCATTATTCAGTGTTGCTTCTATTGGCCATAAAGGGTGTTCATAGGTGTGATTAAAGGTTCTATTTCTCATTTTGCTATCTGAAAACCGCCGGTAGAGTAAAAATTTTCGCCTTAGCTTTGTTGTGAAATCCAGCGCACACACACATGTATTTAAAGAGTGGACAATAAAAACTCTCGATTTTTTACTTGGAAAACCTCAAAAGAAGGGCTTTGCTTGGTAAAAATTCCACTATATTGTACAAGATCTTCCGAAATCGGATTAGTATATATGAAAGGGACTTTAGTAAACGATGTTGACAATGATGATGATGATGTTGATGTATACGATGATGGCCGATAGTGGTGGTGATGATGGCAATATAGGTCACGGCGAATCGGTGGCTACGGCGGCGGCTATTCCGTCATTTACGATTGTGTTTGGAGGATCTTTAGAGCTCTCTTCTCTTGGGCTCCCTCGTATGAGGAAACTATTTGGAGAGTGGCGTGTAAATACATGCAATAACTCCTTTTCCATGGACGGGATGATTCCTTGATCATATGATGTATTTTGTGTATTTGAATGCTAAATGAAATTAAATTATAAGATCTTTGGCTTGTTGACCGGCATTGGCGCTCGATTTGACTATAAACACTCCATATTTGAGAGCTTTTAGGAATTTACGATGTCTCACGTTTAATGATATTTTAAGTGCTTGATCTCGACCGGTTTCAATTTGATCACTTGCTTTCATCAAGATTTCTTTGAGAATTTTCGGTATGAGATTTAAATTGACATGTTAATGGTTGAAAAATTTTAAAATATTCATGATGAGGATATAATTAATGAAAAAATGACTAGTTTGAATTGTAAATTTACTTAAGATTTGTAATTGATAATACTTTATTTATGAAAAGAGATGATTAGGTTATTAATTATATGAATAGATCTAGTAAAATATAGATTGATTAGTATTTTATTAGTAAAATATATTATTTAGATTATAAAGGTGTAAGTTTAAATACATGGCATAGATAACTAATTTTGGATTTTAAAATTAAGAGTTTGGAAAAAAAAAAATAAATCAAAATTATTATAAGATTAAATGCAAGTGCTTAAAAAAATACTAATAAAATATTTTAAGAGTAAACTATGAGATTTTTAAGATTTGAGATATTCATGGGGATACTAATGTTATGTGATAAAGAGGAGCAAGTGATATTAAATAAATTGTAAAAAAATATGCCTCTAGAATTAAATGAAAAATCATCTCTCAATAAAAATAATTATTGGTGGAATCAAGATGTGTAAGCAAATATAAAACTTAAATATTTTATTATAAAAATTAGTTTATATATAAAAGCTCAAACAATTGAAAGATAGAGTAATACATAAATATATATATATATATATATATATATATATATATATATATATATATATATATATATATATATATATATATATATATATATATATATATCCATGTATCCAAAACTAAATGAGTGAGGAGAAGGCTAATGAAATTTACAATTTAGATTTTAAATATTAATATTCAAGTAATTGTCATACAATAAATGATGTTGGTATGACTATACACAAGAGTTTGAAGGAAAATATTGTAAAAATAATAAAATTGAAGATAAAATTATCGCTCCAAAGATTATTGTTGAGTTAAGATTATTAATGTTATAAATATTTCTGCCCCTCAAGTAAGTTTAGATAAAAAAAAATATATATATATATATATATATATATATATATATATATATATATATATATATATATATATATATATATGTATATATATGAGATTTAAATTCATGTTAATAGAGTGGTTGAAAAATTTTAAAATATTCATGATGCCATGAGGATATAGCAATTAATGAAAAGGTATGACTAGTTTGAATTATAAATTTACTTATGATTTGTGATAATACTTTATGAAAAGAGATGATTAGGTTATTAATTATATGAATAGATCTAGTAAAATATAGATTGATTAGTATTTTATTAGTAAAATATATTATTTAGATTATAAAGAGTCTAAGTTTAAATACATGGCATAGATAACTAATTTTGGATTTTAAAATTAAGAGTTTGGAAAATAAAAAATAAATCAAAAATTATTATAAGATTAAATGCAAGTGCTTAAAAAATGCTAATAAAAATATTTTTAAGAGTAAACTATGAGATTTTAAGATTTGAGATATTAATGGGGATACTAATGTTATGTGATAAAGAGGAGCAAGTGATATTAAATAAATAGTAAAAAAATATGCCTTTAGAATTAAATGAAAAATCATCTCTCAATAAAAATAATTATTGGTGGAGTCAAGATGTGTAAGCAAATATAAAACTTAAATATTTTATTATAAAAATATATATAAAGCTCAAACAATTGAAAAGATATTAATAGGAATTTTTAAAAAGTAATATATAAAATAAAAAATTTAATATTTAATGATGTATATAGTAGTTAGTTAAACGGAAAGAGAAGAAAATTTAGTTCAAGTGAATTATCAAGAATGAAAATCATAAAATATTTTTTATTAGAAGAGATTGAGCTTAAGAAATATTTTGATATTTTCAATGAAATGAAAATATGTTTAACAACTTTAATTCTTTGAAAATAAAGATATTTATGTTTATTGTTTTATTAGACTAGAGTTGGAGATGCTTAAATAAAATGAAATGTGAAAAGCAATGGCCAATGATATTCTAATAAGTGTGGAAATATTTGAGAAATCAAAATTTTGCTTACTAATCTTTTTAATATTATTTTAAAGACTAAAGATTTACTAATGAGTGGGAAAAGAGTTTGTTCGTTCATTTTTTTTTTAAGATGAAATATGTGCATAAGAGTGTGCTAGACTGCAAATTATAGAGAGGTTATTTTTTATAACCTTTAGAAGTTAATTTTTTTATTGTCATAAATTTTTCAGCATATAATTTGTTCTATTTTTAATATGTATTTAAGAGGGTTTTAAAGAGAGATTTTCATATATAACATACAATCTTATACATTTACATATTTAACACCTAATATTTGATATTTATAAATATAGCAGTTTTTCTAATGTATGAAAAGGTACATTTCACTTTAAAAAATTGATGATAGTACTATTTTTTATGTAATATTATGGATTGGATGTTATTTATATAAACATGAAAGTTTAGTTATTAGATATATAGATATTTAAGAATTTTATGCTATGTATGTAAATTCCCTTTTGAAAAAATAAATTAATTTTTATTTTCTTTTAAGAACAACTAACCATGATGATATCTAGTAAAGTTTAATAAGTTAGAGTTGTTAGAAAATATGAATCGATTCGTTAAACATTTCTTTTTCTTAATCATACAAACAACATAATTGTATGAACTCTTAAACCCAAGATCTTGAACAAAGTGATTTTCACAAAACTTCACTTAGTAAATAAATCACATACCTTGACTTATCATGAGTTCTTTTGATTTGTGAAACTAGGGTTTCTCTTCCTTCACCCAAATATTCTTCATGTAATCATCTTAATGGAGAGACACTTACACATTACAGGATAGGAAGAGGACCGGTAGTTTCTCTATGAAGAGACACTTTGTTTGATCAAGCATAACGATCGATCAAACTCTCTCTTGACCAATAAGATTTAAGTACATAATTAATATTAAATAGTAAACTGAATGATAATTAATGTGGGCCACCAAATTAATTACATAATTCTTACATTCTCCCACTTGGCACATATAATATTATTCAATTTAAAGATTTAATAATTATATACATAAACATAATGCACATGACATGTCAAATAATTTTCTTAATTTGGTCAACTCATAATTTATTATTAAGTAAAAATTAATAGGGATCATGGCAGTTATACATCATTAGTACATATATTTCCATGTATCATAATATTAATTTTACACTTAATATGATTTATAATGAGAGATAGTCATAATGGTCCAACATTAGTGTCTTTATAAAAGACAAATCTTGTTAACATTTACATAATTCTTTCATATATATACATTCAAACATAATGAAATAAGATTCCTTAAAATGTTAGAAACAATTCAATAAAGAGCTCAGAGACTCAAATACATAAAGAAAATAATAAATTCAATAATATTTTTCAATAATGTCAATCTTTTCAACATGTTCATTAAATAGTTTAGATGCAATCCTTTAGTTAAAGGATCGCAATCATAAGATTAGTGTTAATGTGCTCAAATGACACTCTGTTTCTGAACTTCTTCTTTAACAGCAAAGTATTTTTATATGTTTAGCACCCTTTGAATCTTATCGTTCTTAGAAAAGAAGACTGCTACGACATTATCACAATAAATTTTCAACGGCATGATGATATAACCAGTCTGGAAATGCAACCATAACCCCATAATGTGGCTATCTCCTTCCTCCAAATAATCATTTAATTATCCACAAAACAAGATAAGAATATCCAATCACCTCAAGATAATCAGATCTCCTATAAGTGAGCATATGTTCTTTCATTCCTTGCAAATATCACTAAACTTTCATTACAGCTTTCATGATTAATTCTGGATTACTTTGATATCTACCCAACATTCAACAAGCGATATCTAGTCTCATAAATTACGAGCATACATCAGACTTTCAACAATAGATGTATAAGGAATTTGTTCCATTTTCTTATGTTATAGTTCATTCTTTGGGCATTGCATAAGATTGAATTTTTCCCCTTTCTGAATTGGAACAATACTTGCAGAACACTTTTCCATTTGAAATCTCTCTAAAACTTTATTGATATATGCTTTCTGAGATAATCCTAATAATCCTTGTGATCTATCACGGAATATTTCAATTCCTATCACATAGGATGCCTCACCCATATTTTTCATTTCAAAGTTTTTTTAGAGAAATTTCTTGGTCTCATACAATAATCCAAGATCATTAGTTGTAAGCAAGATATCATCAATATATAAAATCAAACATATAAACTTACTCCCAGTGACCTTTAGATATATACATCGATCAACAATATTTTCTTTAAATCCAAAGGTATTAATAGTATCATTGAAGATACCATTGTCAGAAGCTTGTTTAAGTCCATATATTGATTTCTTTAGTTTACACACCATATGTCCTTTTCCTTTAATTCAAAAACCTTCGGGTTGATTCATATAAACTTCTTCCTCTAAATTTTCATTTAGAAAGGCGGTTTTCACATCCATCTAATGTAGCTCCAAATCATAATGACCCACTAATGCCATAATAATTCTTAATGAGTCCTTTTTAGAAATAGGAGAAAAAGTCTCTTTATAATCAATACCATTTTTAAGTAAAACCTTTGGCAAAAGCTTTATATTGTTCTATATTGCCATTAGAGCACATTTGTTCTTAAAGACCCATTTACACCCAACTCTTTTAGAACCTTTAGGCAATTCAATGAGATCCCAAACATTATTGTGATCCATCAATTTTAACTCTTCTTTCATAGCATCTACCCACTTTTAAAAATTAATACTTTCAATGACCTGTATAAATAAAACTAGATCATTATCAATTCCTAAGTCAAATTCTGACTCTTATAAATAAACAAGATAATCATCCGAAATAGTAGATTTTTTTCTCTTTGAGAAAATGTCTTAATGTTATTTCTTGTGGTTCATCAATTATAGGTTCATTGGTGATAACTTCATTATGTGATTTATGATCATTCATTTGTTGTTCTTCTAAATTATTAAATTGTTTAATAATTATAGGAACAACAACTTTAGAAGAAGTAATTGATAAAGGAATTTTTACTTTAGATTCTTCAATTTTCACATTTTGTAGTTCTGTACTCCCACTAATATCACTATTTTCAATGAATTTGGCATTTCTAGTTTCAATAATTTTTATACTATGATTAGGATAATAAAATCTATACCCTTTAGACTTTTCTGGATAAACCACTGATTGTTCTTGAATCCAATTTCTTGTCATGTGGATTATAAATTCTTAATTCTGCTCGGCAACCCCAAACATGAAGGTGTTTCAAACTAGGCTTCCTTTCTGTCCACAGTTCAAATTGAGTTTTGAAACCTTACTACTATTTAATAAATATACAACAATTTTTTAAAGCATACATCTACAATGATAAGGGTAAAGTAGAATAACTTAACATACTCCTAATCATATTCATTAAAGTAGGATTATGCCTTTCTACAACACCATTTTATTGTAGTGTTCTTGGCATTATATATTGAGCACAAATGTCATACTTTTCTAGAAATTTAGCAAATGGAATAGGGCATTGTCCAGATTCATCATGCCTTCCATAATATTCACCACCTCTATCAGATCTTATAATTTTTACTTTTCTATCTCATTGTCTCTCAACCTCATTAGTAAATGTCTCCAAAGTATTTATTGATTGAGATTTTTCATGGAACAAAGAGACATAGCCATATCGTGAAAAATCATCAATAAATGTGATAAAGTACTTTTCTCTACCAAAAGTTGGAATATCAAAAGGTCCACAAACATCAGTGTGTATATTCTCTAAAAGTTGTATGCAACTTGTGGCCGCTTTCTTAATTGTATATTTTATAGATTTATCTTTAATACAATCCAAACAAATACCAAGATTAGTAAAATTTAAATCAGGAAGAATTTCATTCTTCACTAATCTTTATATTCTTTCTTTAGATATATGACCCAAATGTTTATGCCATAAATTAGTTGATATTTCATCAACCAAACAACATTTCATTCTAATATTATGATGCAATGTCAATAAAGTTTCAGATAAATTATCAAGCTTTAATTTATATAAACCATCACAAACTAATAAAATGATTATGCTTAAATAAAGCTGAAACATCCATTTCCAAACTTAAAATAATATCCATTGTATCGAAGTTTAGATAATGAAACTAAGTTTCTAGAAATAGATGGAACATAAAGAGTTTGAAAAGATCTAAATGATGTCCGTATCTAAAATTAAGTGATGTGTTCCAATGGCTTCAAGCTGGAGCTTTCGATTACCCATGAAGACAAACTTTTCATTTGGCTTTATGGTTTGAATCATAAGAAATCCCTACATCACATTTGAAACATGTGTGGTACAACCATAATCAATCTACCAAGTATTATAAGAACTTACAATTTGATTCAATATACAAAAAACACTTGGCTTACCTTTCTTTTAAACCAAGCTTTATATTTTTTTGCAATCTTTCTGATAGTGTCCATGCTTGTGACAGAAATGACATCTATCATACCTATGTACCTTCTTTTGAATTTGAGCAGATGACACATTAGCCTTCAAGTGTCCTTTATTGCCCTTAGCATTCCTCTTAATTAGTTTTATTTTAATTTCTGGTTGTCCCATGAGATTAACTGAGTGAATTCCTTATTTCTTAAGCCTTATTTCCTCTTGAATAATCATACTTTGTAATTTCAGCCACATTCCCTTTATCTTTAATAATATTATAGTTTATTTGGAATGGACCATATTCAAGAGGCAAAATAAATAACAATAAATTGTACAAGAAAATTTTCACACATTCATTCCCATGGTATTTAATCTTCTTTGCAATATTTGTCATTTGATGTGCTCATGCATAGTATGTGAACCATCAAACTTCATGGTGGTCAACATACCCATTAATGTCTAAGCGTGACTTATCGTGACTCGGGAGATAAATCTTTCACAAACTTCATAAATTTCTTTGCATTATCGGTTTGGGAATTGTTGGCTTAATGATTTTTTTACTGTCATTAGCATAAACATTAAACTAAATCTTTGATCTTTCCCAAGCATCATAAAAGACTTTTGTTCATTACTAGTAATAATAACGGGCTTATCATTAAAGTGTTAAATCAAGATTCAAGACACCTAAATGGAACGAATTTGTTCACTCCATTCATTAAAATTAAGCCCATTAAACTTTATAAAGACAAAGCTTGTGAATAATGAGTAATAAGTAGATGCAAAATATTAAATGCTCACATATTAATGTTTGAGCTATAAACACAAACACATAAAAATAGATTCAGATAACATTCATATAATCACAAAATGCATATTGAAGTTCTCTTTTAGGTGATACTACAATATACAATAATAAACATAATTGATGTTTAATATCAATTTCACATAGTGGCAATTATACGTAGTAGGAAGAGGACCGGTAGTTTCTCTATGAAGAGACACTTTGTTTGATCAAACGGTTCATAAACGATCGATCAAACTCTCTCTTGACTAATGAGATTTAAGTATGTAATTAATTATTAAAGCTAAACTAAATAATAATAATTAATGTGGGCCACACTTAAGAATTAATTACATAATTCTTACAAGAGTTTCATATAGCATTAAATTCTTATGCTTAGAATGATATATCAGTGAAAAGTCCCTCATGTTAGTTAAAATAATATTTTGAAATCAAACAATGAATATTGCACGCAAGATGAAATAATTTGTATTAAAATTCTTAAAGGCTTTATAAAAGTTTGATAGTCGAAGAATTAAGAGAAAAGCTGTCAAAATCTTAATTTGATCTAATAATGTTTTGCAATAAGGGTCTCAATAAAAAATGAGAATGATTTTTTTTGTATTTTATACTCCCCATCATAAATTAATTTAGTTGCTTTAGAGAAGTTAAAAAGTCTAAGAATTAAGGGAAAAATTATCAGAAATTTTAATTTGATTTAAAATTTTTTCGAGAATTAAAGGTCTAATAAATTTTATTTAATTTTAAAAAAAAAATCAGTGATAATACCTATACCTTTTTTTTCCATTAATGTAACAATTTAAACCACCCATTCCCCGTAACTTTATATATATATAAAGGGGCATTTTATATACATAGCACATAATTTTTATATATTTACATATCTAATATCTAAATATAAATATTTACATACATAGCACTTAAATCTTTATTATTACAACAAAAATAACACTTTTTTTTAAAATTTTGAAATAAAATTTATCTTTTGATGCATAAGAAAGGTGTTATATTTGTAAATATCAAATTTTAGGTATTAGATATGTAAATGCATAAGAATTATGTGCTATATTATATATGTAAATTTTCAAAAAAAAAAAAACATATAAATTAAACAAAGCACTCCTTGCAAAAACCGGAGAAAAGCTGAAAAAAAATTGAGCAGCGAAAGGCTATTAATGATTAATTTATCGTTTTTCCCAGTGAAGATTGTTATCTAAATTCAAGCCATAGGAACGAGGTGGAAAACGCTTCGTGTGAATAGAATAGTCATTCCTTCCCATGCTCTGATTGCTTGATACCACGCCAATCAATCGGTCTGAGTAGGCTGATGAAGACGAAGAAAGACAGAGATAAGGGACGTTAGCATTTGACAAATTGAGTTACAGTCTAACCAAGATGTTTCAACTCCGAATAGATCTTACTCTTGCGCGTTGAAAATTTGGAGGCAAGCAATGCTAACTGGATTATTTTAGGTATGCCATCCATGCGGCTTTTTTCAACTTTCGAATTGCTTCGCATTATATTAAATGTTTTTCAGAACAAATTTCAGATTAATTAGATCTTGATCCTTGCATAATTATGTTTCTATTCTTCAGATAAAAAAAATGATTGAAGTGAGAAAAATATTCTTGTATGGATCGACTTTAATCTGCCAGGTATAAAGAAAAAATTGTTGTTTTTAGAAAATGAATATCTAGCTAAATTTATTTGCAAAAGTATTAACCATTTGACCTTAGTCTTTTACGAGATGTAGGTTTAAATAAGCCTATATTCAATATTTCACTAAAATCAGATATTACACTAGCATCAAGAGAGACACGTAGAGTTTATTATCACATTGATAGGTGAAAGCTGGAGTTAACAGCATTTCATATTGATGACGATTTTGTTAAAGACGCTTAGTGAAATGGAGAAGCTTGAAGATAAATGCTTCTCAAAGTTCAATCGAAATCTATTGTGACCACATCCGACGGCTCATCTCCCGCTTTGCATGTGATAATCAGTCTCTCCCTCTTGTTTCATAGAAATAAAAGCTTACTCAAATGATTATTAGACGTTAGGGCTGTTTATTTTTTATTCTTAGGTGCAAAATTTTTTTGTGTTTGATATGATGCAAAGTAAAATTTTTAAGGTAATATAATGTATTTATAATTCATGTTGAGAATTTTAATCCAGAGATGCAGATCTTACACAAAAAATTATCCAACACACGGGGAAATGAGGTTATACGTGGAAAACCCGTTAAGGAAAACCACGCACCAAAACTGTTAAAGATTTCGTATAATGGAGAAGGTGTTGGCTAAACAATATTGAATAATACATCTGAACCCCAAGGGAAGTTTCCCAAAAGCAAAGATCTTAGAACCTCGATCTTAGAGAAAGGAGAATGGTCTTTTCTTTAGTTGATCCAAGGGTGAGCATCTGCACCATGGTGGTGGCAGGTGGTGATATATAAAGGTGATTAGGTTTCAGTCTGCTTTCAAATCGTTTGAAGATGAGAATGTCATTTATAGATTTTTGAGCGGCCTTGTAAATTTGGAAAACTCCAACCACTCCATAACCACCATCGGACATCATCGAAATGTATTTTGATGATTGCCTTAATGTATCGATTTGATTTGGATTTTGACGAGCCGCCGATCCGATTATAAATATGTCTTTTGGTGACCATTTGGCGGATGGGATCCATTTTCATGCTCGATATTGATTTCGATTCGAGCTCGATCAAACTATGCTTGATGTTGCTCGTTATCATCACGCTTATTTTAAATCGGTGATTATGAAGCATTTAAAATGCCTTGAGAGGTTTATCGAATGGCGATCAACAATAATATATTAAATATCATTTTTTATGTATTTAAATTAATTTGTCTTATTTGAGTGAATTCCAAATACACAAGATAAAGTTTTGACACCATGCCGCCACCACCCTACTCACTCAAGAATACATTATATTATATTTATTTTTCTATAAAAAATAAAAAAATAAACTCATGTATTTATAGAGTTTTCAACCAAATAATCCTAAAGTAATCCAAATACACTATATTCTTTTATATTCATTTTTCACAACCAAATAACCCTTAATATCAAATTATTAAAAAATTTATAAAAAAATACAGTTAAACTTTTCTTGTGAATTATAATATTGAATGCTAATTTAAAAAAAAATTTGAAGATGATTAATTTATAAATATAAAAGAATAGGATGATGATGCATATAACAATCTTTTTATTATATACTTATCTATAATATTGAGCTTGAATTCCACCTTTCCTATGTTGATGTAGCTTTAGCACAAGAAAATGAAAGAGTAGCCAATGTGAATATGATATGAATTCATATCCCCAAATTAACAGAAAACAAAAGGGAAAGAAGGCCAAGTTCAAAAAAGATTTCACCAATATCCCAAAATATAACATCAACAAAGAGACTAAAGTAAACATTCTGACAAGAAATAAATTACAGACTAAAAAACCAAGAAGTACAACATAGATCAAGAGAGTAAAAGAAGATCTACAACCGCAGCTATCAAAGGCCAAATAAAATATATACAAACTTTAATAATACAAGACTCAGGAGACAATTTAACAAAAGCAATCAGACAAATATTTCGAGTCCCAGAAAATAAATCCATAAATTAACTATCAAAGAAACCAAGAAGAAGTAAAGTATAAGATCTTAACTTTAAATCACGAAGCAAGAATAAGAACAGTGTAATAGAAACAGTTAGCGGTATAGAAGGTCTACATCAGGATATGAAAGAAAAGAAAACTATAAATAGAGAAATTCTAACAGAGAAAAAATATTCAAAAGAAAACTCCTTCTCTTATTCTTTCCTTCCTCTCTTATTTTTTCTCTATTTAAACCATCATCTCGAAACCCAGGGTTTCTCCTCAACCACTTCTTTCCTCGAGGATTCGACCACTCAATCTAAGGAAACAAACAAAAGAAAGAAGCCACCTTCAAGCTTCATCATCCACTGCCAAAGCCTGTAAGCTATTCAAGGCTATTCATTTCAAGGAGCACAAATCAAGGCAAAAGATCAAGCAGCAGAGAGCATGTAATCCATTAACTACGAACCGCATCGAAAACACAAATCCAATGGCGATAAGAGATCAACCAATCCAACGATTCATTTCAAAAGAAACTCAATCTTGATCAAATTACCAAGAAAAAAAAGCGCAAATCCAACGATTGAAAAGCAGATAATCAAACCGATTATCCCTTAACTCGTATTTATTCCATGAGTCAATCACCAACTACCCAATTTATGAAGCACTCATAGAATATTTATAGTAGAATATATATATATATATATATATATATATATATATATATATATATATATATATATATTTGGGAGAAATTTTATTTATATTTATTTTTTATGTTATTTTTAAAAATAAAATTATTTATTTATTATATATTTTAAGTATTTTTTATTTTTTAAGATAAATAATATAATTTTTAAAAATATTTAAAATAACTTTTAGGCATATGATTATAAGAGGAATATAAGAGGAAAAATTGAGTCAATCACATAATAATTTTCAACTTAGACATTAACGTTTAATACATTTATTTTGTAGATAGTGAGGAAGTACCTTTATATGTGACACCATAGAAATATCTTCAAGCTCATAAAGCCCAAATGGGACGTAACAATGAGATTTGTACTCATACCTTTTAACTAATATGTTGCACGCTATTGTGCACCTTTTGTTAAAATTTATACCGTCCTTATTATCTACTTGTTTAGATTTGTTGCGTGCTAAAAAATAATTGTCATAAAATAAAAATTTAGGTCTTAATTTTGTTATAAAATCAGCACAGACATAAATGTTTAAAGAATGAACAAAAAAATTCTATATAATAGTGGAAAAAATTCATGAAAATGAGGAAAAAATCATGTTAAAAAATCTTTCATATATATGTTTGAGTATAAAAAATTTTCCGATAAGATTATATATAATTGTATATGAGAAGGATTAACAATGGAATCTGAGTCAACAACAATTATGTGGTAGATTATAATTGTCGGTTTGGATACAATGAACGGCAAATAACGAGGATCAGACAGCGGTGATGACCGACGAGATGGTCGACGATGGTGACCGCAGCGATAGCAGTGGCTGGCAGCATGATGGTAATATGACGACGCGATGATCGATGGTATGGCCAGCGGGCGCAGTAGTGGCAGCAGTCAGCAGCTGGATCGGCGATATGATCGGATCGCGACGGCCGATGATTAATGGTTGGCGATAATGGTGACGCGAATGACCGCGACGATGGCGGCGATGGTGGTGGCAATGATGACCAAATGGTGGCGACAAAGGATTGGCGGTTACTACCGATGGCGACGGCGGAGGTGGCGGCCGACGCGGTCGCAAACCGAGTGGTGGTGGCACGATTATGCTTGAGCATTTTCGCTGTTCTCTCTTTGGGCCCCTCAAGAGGCTATTTATAGACAGGAATGGCATTTAGAATACATGCAAAATCCAAACCACTCCATCGGATGGCTCAAAATAATTCCCTTGATCATTTGATATATTTTAAGTATTTGAATGCTCAAATAAAGTTAGAATCAAGAGATCTTAGGCTTATTAGATCTGGCTAGTCAAGAAGCTCGATTTGATCATAAACAGTCCATATTTATGAATTATTTAGAAATTTAACTGATATCTCAAAGTTTCTAATGATATTTTAAGTGCTTGATCTAAACTAGTTTCGACTTAGGATCAGATTGCTTTTGACATCAAGATTCGTGCTTAAACTAATGAAATTTTTAGTGTCATATTAAGAATATTGCCTTGCTATGAACAAACTTTAGAGTAGACTGTAGAACACATAGATGATCTATATCTTTAGTTTGGAAACTAAAACTTATTTATTTTTCCAAATTGTAATGTTGCATCAAATTTGTTTGAACCAAATGCATTATCACTTAATATTGTACTCAATAAAGAATCCAAATATATTTGTCTTCAAGATCATCATTGTGCTTTTATATATTTTATGATCATTAACATCTTTATAGAACATACATCATACATAACGAAGAGCTCTTAAATATCTTAAATTATTTCTGAAATTTGATGCATTACATACTCTTAACAATAAAATAGGTACACTTTCACTTGTCGTTAATTTTATAATATTAGAACCTCATAATTTTATTTTTATATAAATATAGCATCTAAAAATTTATTCAAACGTTAAAGAATCTCTACAAAATAGATCACATGTAACATTGATAAGCTATATCTAGAATCTGCCCTTTCTCTTGCACCTATCTTCATCAATCACTAAAAGAGTATCACATATATCAAAACTAGACTAACATATAATTATACTTAAATTTATTAACTTCTCTTTATGGTTATCATCTACAATGTGCTTTTTTTTCTTCTTCTTCTTATTTTTGTTAAAGACTGGACAACTCTTATATACTCTTTTTTTTTAGTAGAAGTAGACAACCGCTTTAATTTAATCATTACTTTTCTTACCCACAATGCAATAAAACATCCATTATTTTGTCACTTCCCCCAAAATTAGATATTACTTTTAGTTTTTTTTTTTAAGTGAATTCTTATTCCTCTAAGATAAATTTTTCTATAAGTTCAAAGAGTCAAAATCTATTCTTGTGACAACAATCAAGCTCTTAAATAGTAACTTTTAAAAAAAAAAAAAAGCAACCTCAAGTAGGGTTGCTACTAAACAAAGCATTTGACAAGCTATTAAATACTTTTATAAATATTTGATGGCTAAATGAATAAATTTGAATAACTTTTATTTATTTTTATAACGATAGCATTTAAAGCTCATTAATAAACTTAAAAGCTTAATTAAGATTTGTTCGCGAATCATGTCATTTAAAAGTTTATTTTTAGACTGCAAATTTTACTTGATATAATTTAATTATTTTTTAAAATAAATTGTTTGTGAATAAGCTGGTGGTGAAATAGATGGAGATGTTGTTAGTAGAATTCAAGTTGGATGGTTGAAGTGGAGGAATACATCTGGCCTATTATGTGATAGAAAAGTTTTACTTAAATTTAAGGAAAAATTTTATAAGATGGTGGTAAGACCTGCAATGACATATAGTCCAGAATGTTGGCCAATAAAAGAGAAGCATAAGACTAAGTTAAGTGTTACAGAGATGAGGATATTTAGGTGAATGAGTGGCTTTACTCTTAGAGATAAAATGCAAAAAAGTATGTTCGGAAAAAGTTGGAGTAGCTCCAATGGCAAATAAGATTAGAGAGAGTTTATGATGGTTTGGCCACATAAAGCCATCATGACCGCCAGAGAGAGATGCATTACATTTGCCTTATGTTAAGAAAGGTAGAGGTAGGCCTAAAAGACTTGGTTAAGATGTATAAAAATGATCATAGTATACTTGAATTAAATGAATTTGACACATAATATGACACAATGGAGACAAAGGATTCAAGTCCACTTAGTGGGATTAAGGCTTATTGTTGTTGTTGTTGTTGTGAATAAGCTCAATTAAAACTCAATTGAAGTCTGAATAAGATTTATTTATTTTGTTAAACTATCTGTTTATTAATAGCTCCATGATCTCATATCAGTAGAGCTCGAATATGATTTTTATAAATGAATTTGAGCTCGTATATAATTCTAAAAATTAGAATAGAGTTTAATTGACCTCGAACTTAACTCATTTAATTTAAAACCCTACAGTACTCTCTCTCTCTCTCGTCTAGTTTAGAAAAGAAGAATTTTCGAGACTCGTGCTTCCTGTTAGGTACCATAATATGCTCTTACAACTTTAGTTAAATTCGCTTATCCTCACAAATTTGGTTATACAAATACAGTGCTTAAACTCCCTCTTCTTGTCTTGACATAACTGCTTTAACGAGAGATCAATGAAGGTGGAGGCATTATGATATTTATAACGGGAGAAAAAAACTATTTAAGGGAAGAAAAACGGCCAGCCGAATTTACGAGTAGTAAAACAAAAAAAAGGGAAGAAAAATGCCTTCAACTTAATATAAAATCTATCAAATTTACTAGCTTCTTAATATATGATTTACAATTACAATAAAACTGCATGCAATATATGATGGGATATAAATAAGGAGGGAAATGTGATTGTGTATCACCAAACAAATATTCAATTGAAGAGCGTAATAGTTGTAATATGAAAATCCTGATTCTCCATCGCAGCTGTTTAACTGAAGATCATGATTCTCATAATGTTCGAGAAACAAATAAAATGAAGGTCTCATTTTAAACTTATGTTTATATTATGAATAATAGTTTATTGATTTGTATTTTTTTTTTTCTATTCAAAAAATAAAGTAGAAATTTATTATGATGTAATATAGATTCAACTCATGATCATAGTAACAACTTTTAAAAGTCTTTAATATATGTCATTACTCACCATGGTTTTTTATTTTAGGGGGATTCATACATACCACCCAATTCTTATGTATTTATTTACACCCAAACTTTAATTTTACTTAAATAGACCTATTATTACATCAAAATACCACCCTTACTTTTTTTAAATGCACTTTTAGATAGGAAAGTCTTTTGTAAATATTCATGAAATGTAAATGTAAGAGAATTGGTATGTAAAATTTCCCTTTATTTTAAACTTATATATGGTGAACGAGATGAATAGAACAATTTTTATTAACGGCATATTTATATTTCAAAACTATTTGAAGAGTTTTGAATTTGATGGGAATCGAGAGCTATAATTTGAAGCCTCTTCCAAAAGTTCTCCACCAAGTTCCGCATTGAGTGCTGTAGGATTTTGAAGGTTTTAACTAATCCGAAGGTAGACCAAGAACAAAGATTATATATTTGTTGCGTGCCGGAAGACCAGTTGCGGCAGAGTGAAAGTTTACTTTAGCTTTATTGATTAGTCCAAAGACACACAGATTTTAAAGAGTGAGAGAACTCGGAAGTTTTAACGTGGAAAACCCTAAAAGAGGGAAAATCATCCGCCCAAAGAAAAATGTTCCACTATGTATATGCCTCGGCATGTAATCTTCCGATAACGGATTACAAGATGGTATACAAGAAAAGAACAACAGCTATGTAACGACGGTCGTTGTAATCGCTAGTGGGTGATGGTGACCGTGCAGGAACTTGGAATACAGGAACAATTTACAGAAATATAGGAACAACTCGTAAATGCAAGGAACGATTAGATGATTGACGCACAGGGTCGCGATGACGGTGGTTGATGACCGCGGTTGCGATTTCGGGCTGGGATCTCTCCTTCCTTCTCTCTCCTCTCCTCTCCTCTCCTCCTCCTTGGCCTCCCAGTGTCCCCTATATGGAATAGAGGCTATTTATATATTGTAAATACATGGAAAATCCAAACCACTCCTCCCCATCGGACGGTTCTGGACGATTCCTTTTGATCATTTGATGTATTTCGAACATTTGGATGCTCAAATGAGGTCAGAATTGTGAGATCTTAGGGTTGTTAGATTCGGCTCGTCGAGATGCTCGATTTGACTATAAATACTCTATATTTGATGATCATTCAAAGGTTTAATTCATGTTCCAAAGTTCAATGATATTTCGTGTGCTTGATTGATTTCGATTGAGATCACCTTGCTCTTAAGATTCTTTGACTAGATTTGAATGTCATATCGCTTGCCCTATTTTGGATGACATCATCTTGATCATTCAAAAATATATGCATCAAATACTTGAAAACAACAAATTCTTTAATGAAACTTCATCCATGAATCATACATTTTGGGAGAATAAATCTTCATAAAAGTACAATATTCGATTATGGAAGTAGATGTAAGGTCGATATATTTGAGGTTATGGACCGTCGGACACTTACTAAGCGTTCCGGACCCATGGGGCTAGGCTGATAGCGCTGGCGGCGCCATGGCGCATGGCGCATAAGGCGGCAGCATGGTAGCGCACGGCGTAGCTCATGGGGTCACGGAGTCACCGGGCTATGCAACAGGCGCCGGCGGCCGCGTCAGCGCTACGGCACGCTGTCGCATGGGCATCACGTCATACCGCTGGCCACGTCAGGTTCAGCGGGCTGGGTTAATCGGTATACACCGATGTCACGCGACGTCACCACGCCATGCGGCAGCCCCACGGGGCCACGTGGAGATCGACGCGGCCCGGATCCGCGGCTAAAGGCGGCCATGGCGGGCAAGTGGATGCTGCTTCACGCCCACCGAGATATTGGCTTTTGGCGGTTTTGAAGGTTTTTTGGGGTTTTATCTTTATCCCTGGTCTATAAAACCCCTAGGGTAAGAGGGAAAGGCACACTTTTCCCATCTCTTCTTGAGTTGGGATTATTTGAGGCATCGCGCATGCAGACATACGCCGTTGTTCGGATTTTCCTCAAAGAGGTATCAACCGGCTTTGACCGTCCGGTTGGGCGCCCACTGCATACATCGCTTTCCTCGAAGAGGTATCAACCGCCTCGCCTGACCGTCCGGTTAGGCGATCAAGGCCCATTAGATACGTCGTGGTTCTGCTTTTCCTCGAAAGAGGTATCAACCCTCGCCTGACGGCCCCGATGGAGGTGATCAAAGTTCGTTCCTACTTTTCTTGTAGAAAATTAGCTTTCTTTCAACTTGGATGGATGTCAGCTTGAAAACCGCCAAGATGGGGAGGCTAGGAGCCATCATCCCACCACGAAAGTTTGACCGGTAATTTCATAGCCTTATTAGAGGGGGGATAGCTTTCTCTCTCTCTATATGTATCCCTTCTTCTTTCTTTCCCTCCCTTCATATGTATGTGTTTCTCACTATAGAGAAGAATTTTATCCCAAACGGCAGAGGGTCAAAATAAGAAGATGCCCAATATTGAGGTGAGTGAGTCTTATAAAAATTCTTCGATTTTTTTATTATTTCTCCCTCTTTATTTATTATGTATTCTGCTGTGGTGATGGCCAAGAAAACTCATAGTGTGACTATGGATCCATCATCCACCGTCACATCGATAGCTTAATGGTGTTCCGTAAAATTTTTCTTCCCAAATGAGTCGGCTATTGCCAAAGTCCGATCGAGTCGCTCACCTCCGCCGTGGTACTTTACTATTTCGAGATGACTCTTCGCGGCAGACCGCGATTCCCTTTGGCTCCCGAAGTTGATTGAGATCTTCAAAACGCGTGCAGCTTTTGTCGCAATTCTCGTTTCGAGCTTTAATGGTCATCGTTGGTTTGACTACCTTCTTTAGAGAGCGTGGTGTTACTTTGAACATTGAATACTTGTCAATGTGTAGATTCACATGTGATGCTCGTGGACGTGTTTCTATCTGACTATAAAGAATTGGATAGAATTTTCTCGCACGGATCCATCTAGAAATTGGTCCAATGGATTCTTTTGTGAAGAATGAGTGGGGACTTCCGAGATGGGGAGATTGAATGATCTTCCGTGATCCATTGCCGATATCGGAGAATGATATCTTAGCAACTCTTAATATTCCCGACGTAGAAGCAAACATGAGTTACATTGGCAAATATACAATTGAAGATAGGATGTTCAAGGTTGGTCTTTCCATCCACCAGAAGATCTCACTTCCGCTGAAGAGGTTGAGTAAAGGTGATGAGGTAAATCCTCATACTCATAGGGTTCTCTCGAGAAGCCCGCCACTAATCATCGATAACAATGATTCATCTTTACTAAAAAGAAGACTTGAAATGAATGACCACATCATATATCTCGGAGAAGATGCTCGCCTTGGCCTCGAGAGTTTAACTGTTAACTCACGATGGGGAGTTCTCAAGCCGCAAATTCAAGAGGTATTAAATCACATATGCACCGGACGTCAACGGGCGGATGAATTGGTACATTATTTTTATTTCTTTTGCCTTTCTTCTTTATGTAACATCATTTTTTTTTTTTTTTTTTTTTAGGTAACTCAATCGTTAGATTGATGGCTCATCCGGTGTTGCCTTAGATGAGTGGTACAGTGAATTTGTGAAGGTAAAGTACCTGCAAGGCGAGTGTGAGCGAAAGATGAATGCTAAGGCCAAAGAAGTGGCGACTTTGGAGGATCAGCTGACCGGGTGTAGGATGAGCTAGCAACATGTCGAATTTCTCTCTTCGTCATGAGGTGGAGCGCACTGTGATGAGCTAATTGAAAGGACAGGCTCGCCATGGAGAAGAGGCTCAAGGTACTATGGGAGAAGAAAGCATTACAAGATCGCCTTTTGGAGAAAGAGGCAGTTTAAGCAAATGAAATCTCCTTGAAGGCGGTGGAGGACTTCAAGAACTCGCTTATCGTGGTACAATTGAAGACTATGTTCAGGAAGCTCGTAATCATCTACTTGATGTTGAAGTGAAGGACTTGGAGCGCCAATGTTTAGAGGAGGGCTTCATCCGAGGGTTCTCAAAGGAGTCCGTGGTACATCGCAAAACCGAGCTAATTGAGGATATATCTCCTAGCCAAGCATCTCAAGATTCTTCAGATTCGTAAGATGAAGGAGTTGTGAGTGGGCTCCGTGGAGGATCTCTGAGGGAGGACGAGCATATCATGTAGTGTCGCTTGGATGTCTTTTACTTTGTTGTTTGTTCTATGTAATGTTATTAGCTGATCTTGATTCATGATCATAGTTGATGATATCTATGTATATTTTATTATGATTATTATTTTATACACTTGTCTTGTTCTTACCCATCCTGATTGGTCGTAATATCATTCGACGCTATGTTCTAATATGTGCAATTGGATCCAGGGATTTTGACCTATCCAAGGTTGTTCATCAGAGTGTTACTCGATGATGTTAACGTATGGAAGAGGTCGTGGGAAGTCCACCAAGGACCTCTTAACCTTTCCTAGGTTGTTTGTCAGAGTTTTTGCTTGACATTAACCGTATGGAAGAGGTTCGATCAAGTCCCTTGGGATTGATCATGTTCGATTGAGATATAACGTGAGTGGTTTATTTCTCAAGTGGGGAAAAAAGAAAAAAGAAAAATATCGGTTAGAACAAAGCTACAAATTCACTTACTTTGATAAGTTGACGATACAATCATAAGACACGATATGAGCTTCGAGAAAATGGCAACAACACACAACAACAACATAGACAACAAGTCTCTATCCCATTAAGTGGGTCGGTATCTGAGGATGAAGTGATAGATGAGATAAACTAAAAGTTGCAATAATTATGCAATAAGAGTTCTTGATAATATTTTGGAGATTCTTAGCATTCCAAGTTGGAGTTTTTCCTTCTAGATCCTTGAGCTTGAATGTTCGGCTTCTTGTTATAACCACATATGGACCATCCAGAGGTGAGAGTTTATTGCGTTGAGGGCCTTTACTGCGGCTTGAGACTTAGTAGAACCAAGTCACCGGATATTGGGCGAGGTTTTACTCTTACATTGAAGTGGCGTGAGCTACCCTTTGGTGATAGGAAGCGGTCGGTAGGGCCATGTCACGAGTTTGAGTAGGTCTAGGTCTTTGCCAGTTTTCTTCATTGCTACCATGATCGAAAATTGGACTCTTGGACTTGGAACCCCGATATCCACGTATGATAGCTTACGTAGAAACACAAGTTATATCTCACCGGTTGGGGTCTTGCGATGTAGTCGGTAAGCCAGAACATTGGAAAGCTCATCAACCCATTGCCCCACCTTCTCAAGGCGTGTTTTTAATCCTTTGAGTATAGTCTATTGGTAGCTTGATTACGCCCATTAGTTTGTGGATGTGCCCAGGTATCTGCGGTGAATGTGAAGATCTTTATAAAAGGGCGTAAAGACTTTTCCGATAAATTGAGTCCGTTGTCGGTGATGATCTTCAGGAAGACCAGTCGACACACTATATTTTCCAAACAAATTGTTTAGCGTTTTCCTCAGTGATTTTGGCGAGTGGTTGCTTCCACCCATTTAATAGTAGTCGGCTAGAATGATGAACTTTCTTTGTCGATGCTATCGGAAAAGGTCCCATTATATCAATTCCCCAGCAAAAGGCCACGGGCTTTGAAGAGATGAGCTCGTGTGCGGCATGTGAGGAAGGTTTGAATGCAACGACAACTAGCACATTTTTGGTGAACTCCGGGGTATCTTGTTTCCTTTGTAGGCCAATAGAATCCTTGCCTTATAATTTTAAGGGCTAGCGCCCTTCCTCCTAGGTGTTCTCCACATATTCTCTCCACATATTCCCGAGTGGACCTCTCTTAGCACATAGTCAGCTTCTGATGGTGGAAGACACTTGAGGTATGGCCCAGAAAGCTCGTTTATATAGTTCACCTCAATAACAACAAAGTTTGCGGCTTGTCTTGAGTGGCGTCGATGGGGTCTTGGGAGGCTTCCTTCTTGCAGGAAAGACATGATGGGGTCCATCCATGAGGTTCCTTCACCTCATCAATCGTTTGTATTACCCACGGTCCTTGAATATTGGGGAAATATATTTCTTCAATATGCTTTTTCTTGAATAGATCTCGTAGCGGACATAGCAAGCAAGCTTAGCGTGTGCCTTTCAGTATTTTCTCCAGGTATGTGAGTGATTTGATGTGCCTTAAGATGGGCAGGCGACTTCACCAAGTCGGCGTGTTATTAGCGAGGGTTGTGGGTGTCGTAGTTACCCTCGAGAGGCGACAAGCTGAGAGTCAGTATGGATCGTTAAGTCTTGCGCTTGTTGATGGCGAGTCTCAACCACCGCCGAGCCTCGTATTGACCATATTGTTAGTTGCGAAATTTTAAAGCGAAGTCCATACTCTAAGGTCTGGGGAAATAAGTAGACTCGGCTCAGTAGCCGGTATTTCTGAAGCTCCATCAACATAGAGTCCATTGAGGAAATAAAGGGCGTGTGATAGACATATCATTTTAGTTGGCGGTGCATTCCACTATGAAGTCTCGTATTTGAGACTTTATGTCGAGGTAGAAAATGAATGTCAAATTCTCCCAATTCCGACCACTTAATTAATCTTCCGGATGCTTCGGTTTTACAGGATAGCTCTTAAGAGTAGATTAGTGTAAACACCGATAGTATGAGCTTGAAAGTATGGATGCAATTTTATTTGAAAAAAATAATTCCATCCATGCAGTGGATAACGACTTTCTATATCGAAAGTATTTTCGACGTAGTAAATTGGTCGTTGTATCCCATTTACTTCGTATTAAAGGCGAGCTTATTAGCGTGGGAGAGGCCGTAAGATATAAGTATAATGTTTCTCCTTGAATAGGCTTAGACAGTAGAGGGGGAGATGCTAAGTACTCTCTTAGTTGTTCAAAAGCAGATTGACATTCGTCGGTCCATTGAAAATTATTATTTTTTGCTCCTTTTAATATTCTGAAGAATGGCAAGTATTTGTCCCCAGAACGAGCTAAGAAACGAGATAGGGCAGCGATCCGTCCATTTAGACGTTGAACTTCCTTGATATTCTTTGGAGGGTCATATCTCGAGGCCTTAATTTTTTTTGGGGTTGGCTTCTATTCAGCGATGGGTTACCATAAACCCAAGAAATTTTCCGATGTAACTCCACATTTGGTGGGGTTGAGCCATATGTTATAGCGTCGAAGAAGGTTGAAACACGTTTCTAAGTCAGAGATATGTTGTGATTCTTCCAGGCTTTTTACCAACATGTCGTCCATGTATACTTCCATCGTGCTGCCCAATAGGCCTTTGAAAACCATATTCATAAGAGGCGATAGGTAGCACCGCATTTTTAACGAGCGGCATAACTTGGTAGCGGTATAAACCTTTATATGTTTGAAATGTGTGGCTTCTTCATCCATTGGGTCCATTCTTATTTGGTTATAACGGGTAAGCGTCAGAAAGAGCATTTGATGGCGGTAGCGTCGACCAATTGTCAATTCGGGAAGGAAGCTATCTTTTGGGCAAGCCTTGTTAAGGTCGTGTAGTCAATACACATCCTCCATGTTCCATTTGTTTTCTTAACCATGACAACATTTGCTAGCCATATAGGGTAATATACTTCGTATGAGTCAGCTTCAAGAGCTTGTTAACTTCATGCTCAATAGCGGAAGCGTCGGTGCAAAGCTCAACTTCTTACGGATGATCGGTTTGGATGTTGGATTAATCTTGAGGAGTGCATGATCACTGCGGGGTCAACCCACGGCATATCGGTCGGACTCAGCGAAGATGTCTTGATTTCTACCAATCTCGTAGTTTCTCTTTGTTCCTTTGAAAGCAGGATCTACTTGCCTTTGTAGTGGTTGGTCATCGATAATGTAATGGAGTAAGTCTTCTGGTGATACTTTGTGGGGTGCTCCTTCATCCCGAAAATTAAAATCTTCAATGCTAAAGGTCCACGGAAGGTGGCGAGCTTGTCGAGGTAACATGATTGCCACTGTTGATTTCCACAGACCACTCCAACTCCAATAGGGGTTGGAAATTTCATCTTAAGATGAGATACTGAAGTGATTGCAAAGATTGATTGGAGGGGCCTTCCAAATATAGCGTTATAGGCCGAGTCTGACTTGACCACCATAAATTGGATTGAATGAGTAACTTGCCGAGGGAATTCTCGAGAACAACGAAGAGTGATCGTCCCTTCACTTCTGGGGTTGTCAAACCCGTACAATGGTCTACTGCGAGGTTGGAGCTTTTCCTAACGAGGCCCATGCCGGAAACGTGGAGTAAAATAGGACATCAGCGAACTCCACTATCAGCAAAATCCTTTTAACATTATAGCATGGGTCAGTCCCGCGATGACAAGTGGATCTTGATGAGGAACATGGACCCCAAAGTCGAATCATTAAAAGTGATGGAATGATCGATACGGGATTTCTTTAACTCTGGCCCTTCAGAAGCGGTGATGAGATTGATTAGATATACTGGTCCTCCGGTGATTCAATCTCCCAAGCAGGATGATCGTTTTGATGCTTACGTGATGATTGTCTGGTTGCCCCAGTTGGGCGAGTTGGTTTGAGTTGGTTGATTTTTCAATCGGCGAATATCCTTCTTTGAATGAGCCTCTCAATTTCTTCTTTGAGTTGCTTGCATGCCGGTGGTATGTCTCGGCTTGATGAAAGTGGATATTGCTCACGATTTCACGAATTTGGTTTCAATGGATGTAGCCATTTGATATTTATTTATCTCGAATAGCCATTAGGTTAACATGAGATGTGTTAGCGGTGAGTATTCCTTCTTGGTAGTTCACGTTGTTGGGGTCGTGGAGGAGATCCGGTTGTTGTTTCTTTTGATGTGTGACGGTCCATTCTCGGACACTCTTACGTTTTCACATGGATTGCTCAAAGTTTGCGATGGCATTGATAGCCTCATCGGAGATTTGTGCTTCCACACGGTGAACAAGCGACATATGGTGGGATATCTCGCATTAACGATTAAAAGGTCGGGCTCCAAGAAAAACTCCTCTTAATAATTGTTACCCAGGGATTTGGCGAGCTTAAGGAAAACCTTTGGAAGTATTCCTTAAGTGATTCACCTTCATTTTGGCCGAATCTGAGAGATGGGAGGAGTCTTTGATGATCCTTGTTTGCAATGAAGCTGTTCCACAAGATTTTGGCGAGTTCATCAAAGGTATGGATAGATCCCCTTGGAAGACAATAGAACCAAGTGCAGGCTTGTCCCTTGAGAGTAATAGGAAAAGGGCGACTTCGCTGGATATGCATGATGGTCTGTAATGGTCGATGTGTTGTAGGGTGATAACTCCATCATAAGGGTCAATGCTTGGAAAACTTACGGATGGGATGTCGAAGAATAACTTGACGAGGGAAGACTCTTGATATGCGGTGAGAGAAAATATGATTCCGTCTTTGTGATGGAGTTCTTCTCGTAAAGCGTATAATTAGCGTATAATATATGGCGAGGGTCAACGGTGAGAATCGCTATCAAACATGTCGGCGGATTGGCGGTGGTTGGTGCACATGATGGATGGTAGGCTGGCGGTGTCGAAGTTGACATCCGAGAGGTGGTGGAACTTCCGTCTAAGAAAGGCATATTGTCCTCTCCAGTAATAATCGATCTTGTGTGTTTTGCCGTGATGGAGGTTGTTGTGTTCTCGTAAAACGGATCATCTCATTTTGAGACTCTTCCATTGGCATACGTTCTTCTAAAGAGATTCTGTCGTGCTTAGCCAACAGGTCATGCCATTAAGTGGGAAAGCTTGGCGTCCCAGTTCAAGGATTGGTTTTGAGAGTGGCGGGGTTAGAAGCGAGAGCTCCAGTCTGAAATTGCTATTGGTCATGATGTAGGTGTTCGCAAAAAAGTATGATTGAGAGTCTTTCCAGAGGCAGCTTGTGCGGGAAGATGATTCGTAGAGTGAAAGTTTCCTTGCTTTGTTGATTAGTCAACACACGGTATTTAAAGTGGCGAGAACTCGAATTTTAACGTGGAAAACCTCGAAAGAGGGAAAACCACGGGGGCTGGCAAGAAAAATGTTCCACTATGTATATGCCTCGAAATCTACAGAATCTTCCGATAGATTACAAGATGGTATACAAGAAAAGAACAACTGTAACGTCGGTTGTAATAGTTCTAGTGGCGGCGGTGATGGTGGGTGCGTGAACCGGTGGAAATGGGAACAATTTAGCGAAATATAGGAAGGCGAAATCAGGATTAGGTGATTGGCGGAGTGATGTGGCGGGCGGTGGTGGTTGATGGCCGTCGAGGCGGTGTGCGATCTTCGGGGATCTTCTTGAGCTCTCCTCCTTCTTGCTTAGCTCCTCTCCTTCTTCACTGAGTGTCCCTCATATGGAATGAGGCTATTTATAGATTGGAGGTGGCAATAAATACATGGAAAATCCAAACCACTCCTCCCCTGGACGGTTGATGATTCCTTTGATCATTTGATGTATTTGAACATTTGGATGCTCAAATGAGGTTGGAATTGAGATCTTAGGGTTGTTAGATTATTTCGTCGAGGGCTCGATTTGATTTACTCTATATTTGATGATCATTGAGGTTTAATTCATGTTCCAAAGTTTGGCGATGTTTGGTGCTTGATCTTGATTGATTTGACTTGGGATCCGCCCAAGATTCTGCTTTTGAATTTTAAATGTCATATCAATATTTAAGTTACATTTGATGTAATTTTTTATTTGTGGTGTAATCCAAATCATGTCCTAGATAGCATTTAGGAAACTTATATTTTATTACATTTTGAAAAAAATTTACACAGAGAAAGTAAATTTTCAATCTATCTTAGTATTTAGTATGATGTCTTTTAGAAAGTTAAGGAATTTTAAGATCACTTTTATTTTATATTTTATATTTTATATTTATATTTTACTTAAAAATAAAACTTGTTTGATTATACTTATTTATCTTTTAGAAGTTTTGAGTGTTATTAAAAATAATCTTATTTATTTTAAAAATTAAAAATAAAATCACATAAAAACATTCTAAAGTAGCCTATTTTTAAAAATAATATAAAAAAATAAAAAATATATAAAACAAAATTGATCACAAACATTTAAATAAAAAATTTTTAATATACATTATAGTTTTTTTTTTTGACGTTTGAGCAAATTTAATATATTTATACACATCATGCATATACAATGATTTGAATAAGATCTTAATTTAAATCTAAAATTCTCAATCATTAAAATTTTGTTGGAAATATATGAAGATAGAATAAATTTATCTTTCTCGGATCGTTCAAATCATCAAAAGATTTAATCGAGCGTGAAAGAAAGAGTTATTGCAAAATTTTAGTCTTACACTTTTAAAGGGTGTTCTTGAGAGAGAGAGAGAGAGAGAGAGAGAGAGAGAGAGAGAGTCTTTTCACTCAGATGGGATGTAAAAAATAAGAACCATTTAGAATATTATACTTGAGTGTATTTTATTTTATTTACATTAAAATAAAATAAAATATTTACATGATAATTTCATACAAAATTAATAAGATGCCTCAAAAACCTAAAATTAATTAATCTTTATTTGATCACAAAATTAATAGGCTTAAAAATAAGATAGCGTATAATGTATAATTAAATTCATATGTGAGCTCACATTCAAAATTCCCAATAATCTCCACTTGGGTCACTATATATTGCTTGTGACAATTATACATTATTAAATAATTTAAGAGCTCAATATTCTATTTTCAAAGAGGAATATCTTTAGACAATGCCATTAATAATATTGACATAGAATCATGATATTTATTATAATTTTTCTATAACAAGACCATGTCACTAAATCAATATGATTAACGACATAGATCAAGTATGGATGTGTAGCATGAAAATTTCATGTAATGTGATCATATTATGTCTATTTCCAACTGATCCTATATTATAACTCACAAGAGTTTTAAATAGTTCTATTTATTTATGCTAAACTGCAATTGAAACTATATAACTTTATTTCAGAATTTTCAACTATAAAATAATAATAATAATTTATTCTGATCAAAAAAATATATTTATAATTATTGAATATCATAAGCAAACTCTCACTATGCTAGCATATCATCAAAGTAAATTACTCTCATATGAGCACATGCTCATGAAATACTTTAGGTGGTAAACTTTTTATAAGTGGATCCGATCATAAAATTTGTCTTAATATGTTCAATAGATGAGAACTCGACTCTTTCTTTTACAACAAGAAACTTTATGTCAATATACTTTTATTTTGACGAACTCCTATTATTCTTTGAATACAACTCAACGATTTTATTATCACAATTTATTTTTAATTGTTTGTATATTTCATCAAAAATATTTAGCCCAATAATAAAATTTCGTAGCCATAATCCTTGATTTTGATGCCTCATAACAAGCTATAAATTCTAGTTCATAGTAGAAGAAGCTATAAGTGATTGTTTAGCACATTTCCAAGATATAACTCCTCCATCTAATAAGAAAATATAACCTGAAGTGGATCTTCTACTATCGAGGCAACTAGCAAAATCATAATCGAAGTACCACATGATCTTCAAATGATCTGATCTCTGATATGTGAGCATAAATTCTTTTGTTCTCTTCAAATACCGCTAACCCGTTTTACTATTTTCCAATGATTCATTCCTATGTTACTTAAATATCTGTCAAGCATTATATGTATAATATCCGATGCATACAAACTTGAGCATACATTAGACTCCCTCTTGCGGCATAAGGGATCTTTTCATCTCTTTCTTTTCAATTCATTTATTGAACAAACAAGCGAATTTATCACCTTTAGCAATGGGTGTATCTCCTGGTGCGCAATCTTTCATGTCAAATTTACTAAGCACTTTATCAATATATATCTTTTATGATAAACCAAGTATACCACAAGAACGATCTCGATGAATTTGTATATCCTACATAAAATATGCATTCCCAAGATCTTTCATTTCAAATTTATTTGAAAGAAATTTTTTTGTTTCATGCAAAAGACTTATATCACTACTTGTCAGTAGAATATTATCAACATATAACACTAGGATGATAAATATACTCCCACTTATTTTGTGATAAATGCATTGATCAACAGTATTTTCTTTAAAACCAAAAGAAGTAATCACTTAATCAAATTTCTTATATCATTAATGAGAAACTTGCTTTAAATCATAGATGGATTTCCTTAATTTGCATACTAGGTATTTTGAATCATAAGATTGAAAATTTTTTGGTTGTACCATATATATAATTACTTCAATGTCGCCATTGAAATGTCTTTACATCCATCTGATATAATTCTAAATCATAATGAGCTACTAGTGTCATAATAATTCTAAAAGAGTCTTTCGAAAAAATTAGTGAGAAAGTCTCTTTATAATCAATATCTTCCATTTGATTGAAACCTTTAACGACTAGACGTGCTTTATATCTTTCAATATTGCCTTTTGAATCTTGTTTGGTTTTAAAAAATCATTTACAACCAAGGAGTTTTACTGATTTAGGCAATTTGATAAGATCCCAAACATAATTATCTTTCATTGATTTCATCTTATCCTAAATGGCTTATATCCATTTATTAGAGTTAACACTTTGTTTAACTTGACTAAAAGAGATTTGACCACTTTCCAATCTAATGTCAAACTCATGTTCTTAGAAATACACAACATAATCATCTGAAATTGCTAATCTCCTCTCCCTAGTGGATTTTCTTAATGATACTTCAATTTGAGGTTGTTGTGATCCCTCAGTATGAGTGAGAGTTAACTCAAGAATATTTTGATTATCCGTATTTACAACCTGAATAAGATGAGGTAAAATTATTTTCTATATATATATATTCATTCACAGATTCCATTCCACATATTCTGATGCATTTTTTTGGCGCGCTGCAATGCACGACAAAGGAACGGGGTTAGGTAGGCAATTGGAAGTGTAAAGCAAGAAGTGCGACGCCGAAAATCAAAAGAAGAATTCGCCTCTTGACGATGTTCTTCCTCAATTTTGCAGCAAAGCAGAGGTAGGAAGGCTAAAACGAGGGATGCGACGTGGCAAATCGAAAGAAGAATTCACCTCTTGATGAAGTTCTTTCCCCGATTGCGGTGAAGCGGAGAAAAGGTTAGGAATCACGCGAAAAGAAGAATTCACCTCTTATGATGTTCTTCCGATTTGCGAAGCGAAAAGTGGAAGGGTTATAAGTTTGAAATTGAAGAATTTTCCTCTTGTGATGTTCTTCCCAGATTGTAAAGCGGGGTGGAAAAAAGGTGAGGAATCACGACAGAAAATCAAAAGAAGAAATTTCGATTATGTTCTTCCCGGTTCGTGCAAAAGTTGAAGGGTTATGGGAAGTGCGATGCCGAAAATCGAAAGAATAATTTACCTCTTGACGATGTTCTTCTCCCGATTATGGCGAAGTAAAAATAGAGAAATTTGGATGTGTTTGGCAGCGGGAAGGAGCTATGGGCTATAGAATCGAGCTAGTGGGAAATAGGTTAGAAAGAAGGGCTGGATTGAAAGAGCAGTACAAGGAAGAAGGAGGTTCTTGGCAGCCATTTGGAGGAAGAAATTTGTGACCATGAGCTGGAGAAGGAAGCGGCCCTGAGAGGAAGCGGGCGGATGGTTTACCTGCAATGAGGTGGGAAGCCAGAGTCATGGAGCAATATGGCGCTTCTGAGCTGTGAAAGATGAACGGAGGGTCAGATCGGAGGGAGGAAACGGAACCATGGGAGGAGTTAAGCGTGGCGGGCAGCAGTGTATGTTAGCTAGTGTCCGAGCCTGAGTCGGCGAGCAGGCGGATCGCTGAAGTCGCGAGTGTGAGGACGCGTGAGTGGGACGAGCTACAAGTTCCTATCAATGGACTTCTTGACACGGGATGGGTCGGACCTTAGCGTCTGTACTGTGGAAAACGGCAGAGCCGGCAGGGTCGCGGTCAGCGCAAGCGAGGAGAGGAAAAGAGGGAATTACCTTTGATATGGCTCTCAAAATACCACTAGTCAAAGCACAAATCTTGATGCACCGATATGATTTTGAGTCAATCTGCGTCAAGCTTGAAATATCATTGAAATCTTTGGGACATCAATTAAATCTCAAAACAGCTCTCAAATATGGAGTGTTTATAGTCAAATCGAGCGTCTCGACGAGCCGGATCTAACGAGCCTAAGATCTCATAATTCCGACTTGAGCATCCAAATGCTCAAAATATATCAAATGATCAAGGAATCATCGAGCCATCCGACAGGGTTGCTTTGAATTTGATAAAGAATTTCATCCCATCTATAAATCCTTCATTCCTCACATGAGGGGAGGCCAAGTGAACAAATGAAGAGGAGTCAAGCAAAGAAGAGGAAGCCACCACGATTTATCACCACCATCTAGCCATGGATCCTTAAGTTGAAGAAAGAGTCAGTAAGGAAGAAGAGGAAGAGTCAAACAAGAAGAGGAAGAGTCCAAACAAGGAAGAAGAGGAGAGCCATCTTTTCACCACTCACCGCCACCGGCCAATCTTCAAGCAAGAAGAAAAGGAAGAGTCCAAGCAAGGAAGAAGAAGAAGAGTCCAAGAAAGCGTAAGAAGAGTCCAAAAGGAAGAAGAGAAGAGTCCGAAGCAAGGAAGAAGACAAGAGTCAAGCAAGAAAAGGAAGAGTCCAAAGAAGAGGAAAAAGTGAAGGAAGAGAGAGCTATGAAGCTTAAGATCCTCAAGCAAGATCGCATTAAGCAAGATTGCACTCATCAACATCGCCAATCATTTAGATTCAGGGTTACGATCTCCACCATAATAATTACAAGATCATTGTTTAGAGTTGTTATTCCTCTCTCATATGCAATGTAATCCGTTATCGGAAGATTTTGTACTCAAAACAATACATTTTTTGGCTAGTAGTTTTTCCCCTCTTCGAGGTTTTCCACGTTAAAATTCCTGAGTGTCTCTTGTTCTTTAATTACTCATGGACTTCACAACAAGAAAACTTTACCTAATGCTGGTTTTCTGACGCAACAACCTTAGCGTTTTTCTTTGTTTTTGAGAGAGAGAGTGGGAGAGAGGAGAGGAAGGAGAAACTGGAGAGAATGGGAGATGGTTTTCTTTCGCTTTTTTTTTAATTTTCTTTTGCAAGTTTAAAATTGAAAATAGGGGGAACGATTGAGTATAGGGATAATTTGGGAATTTTTAATATTTAAATTTATTAAAAGATTTTAATGTGGATTTTATAAGAATAATATATTAATATATATATATATATATATATATATATATATATATATATATATATATATATATATATATATATATATATATATATTGATTTAGTAATTCCATTGTTCTAAACACAATGGCGAAATGCTTCACCATGGTCGTTTGGTTTGAAATGCCGCCAAATTGAATTAATTTCATTTCAAAATACACGTCGTGGCTTTCAATCGCCGATTTTCATGCACTCATCGAATTGAGTGTGAAGCTTTATTTGATAGATTTATTTCAAAAGTCAATGATTAATTTGAATGGAGGTCATTTGATTATCATCACACCTCTGTCGATAAATAATTTTAAGGCATCGAATTGCTCATCGTCATGCAAAATTTATATCGATTTTTGAACATGAATGTCCGCTCATCAATCAATCATTTGAGTTGATTTTGGCATCGCCCGATACCGATTTGTGTTCACTTCAAATCACCGACATTTACACTCATTAATTGAGGATAGTCTCATTTGATAGATTTTGATGTTTCATAACAACATGATCCCATGAACGGAGGTTGTTTGGTCATCGCCGCTTTTCCGACTTTGATATCACGATATCGATAACCGCGCTTAATCAATTGATCGTTAGATTTTGCAATATTCTTATCAATTTACGCTCAACGCTGAAGTCCGTCATCAAGAGAGGTTGTTTCAACCATTTTCGATGTCAAAGATATTTGAGCCTCACTTGTGTAATCCACCTTCAAGTCAATTTGACTTCAGGCTTGTCTTGATTTATGACAATATATGGAGGTCAATGAAGGTTTCATTAATTTGTAAATCATAAATGCCTAATTTATATAGATTATCAACCAAAGAACTAGTATCAATAATATTTAAATATTGAAAGAGACTAAATTTTGCATTTCCAAATGAACAAGAATAATCAGATTTGTCCAGACAAGAAATAGAAATTAAATTTTGTCTAAACAACGTCACATAAAAAGTTTCATGTAAATTCAAAATACAACCAGATTCTAGATATAATCTATATAAGCATATTATTTCAACAAGTGCTTTATTGTCATTTCCCACATAGATGAATCTTTAGCATTATTCGTACTTGACATACATAGTCAAACTTATGTGAGTAGTTGCACATGTATCTATCCACCAAGTGTGATTTGGTACTAATGGTAAATTAATTTCAAAATAAACAAAGTTGAGAAGTTTACCCTTTTTCACAAACCAATTTGCATACATGGGATAATCCTTCTTCACATGACCAGCCTTCTTGCAAAAGAAACAAGTAACAGCATTATCTTATTTCTATTACATCTTATGCTATGAAATCCCTTTATCTGCATCTCCTTTGCCTTTATAAGTCATTTTTCTTTTAGTAATAATGCTACGAGAGGGAGTAGCTAAGTGAGCACTTTCTATTTTGTCATGTTGCAATCTCTCTTCCTCTTGCACATATTTAGCAATGAGCTCATTAAGAGTCCATTTTTCCTTTTGAGTATTATAACTTATCTTAAAAGGATTAAATTGTGTAAGAAGAGAGATCAAAACTAAGTGCACAAGAATATCATCAAACGTCTCTAATTTTAGTGCTCCCAGTCTAGTGAGAAAATTAAACATCTTCATAATGTACTCCTTTATGTTTCCATTGCCTTTATACCGCATTGAAATGAGTTTACTAAGAATGGTACTCGCTTCGACCTTCTTAGAACTAACGAAACGGTTTGCTATTTGACTTAGAAACTTTTTAACACATTCCTCTTCACGCATTGCATCTCTTATGATTTCTGGAATGGAATGTTTCACATCATACAGCTAACGCCTCACTTTTAAAATTACTTTGTTACTTTTTGGAGGATGAGGATGTCATGATCGAGTCAAGATTCATATACCAAGATAATGGTGATATGCTTTTCTATTTCTTAAAGTTAATCAATCAATCAAATTATTCAAAGATATAAGAAACATTAACCTAATAGAACAAAAAATACTATAATTAATAACATTATCATTTCTTATGCATATATAATGTAAACAAAATATCAACAAAATACATGCTTGAAATGAAATGTTTAATATGATTATATAAAGATACCAAGACAAATTGTAATTTAGTCTTAGAAATAATAATTTGTAAATGATACTTTTAAAATTACATCAACAAATATTGATAATAAAATGCCAACTATATGATTCGGATCAATATATTGCATTTAGATTAATACAAAATTTATTACATATTTATAACTCAAAATTTGCCAAAAAATAATCTTCCTTTGGGCCGATTATTTTTGGCATAAATTTAAATATAATCTTTATGTAATATTCATATATTTTTAAATTAAATAAATTGATATAATTGATGTCACTTTGTTGGCATATTATTTCAATATAAATTATTTTGAAATAATGAACAACTATGTCATTCTAGTAATTGTTTCAATTTATACTAACTTCAAATAATTTGACAATAATATAAACTTAATAATTGTTCCAATCAAAATAATTAATTAGAGTTTATATTAGTTAATTTAATTATTTTTTGCAATAAGATCTCATAAATTCAATTAAGAGACTTGGGAACACAAGTATTAAATATAATAATGGATAAGTTTGCCTTCAAGTAGTTAGATAAAAATATTTATAAAATACATAAAAGTGGTATTTAATATTTTTGATGTTACTATCAAATGTTAAAGAAAAGTTTCATTGAAACTTTTAATATAAATATATAATTGTTTTAAATGAAATGTGTTATACAAAACATTTCATAATTATAATATAAAACGTTTCCATTTTAACTGTTATCTTTATAACTCCACAGTAAAACATTTTATTTCATAAAAGTATTAAATGCAATATTTATAACTATCTTAATGCAATAAAATATTTTATTTTATAAAAATATTAAATATAATATTTATAACTATCTTAATGCAATAAAAAATGTTTAAGATGCACCATAAGTAATTATTAATTATAAAAACCAAATAAATGCATCTTTACGGGATTTAAAACATCCATTTTGGAAAAAAATGGTTCATCCTTTTTCATTTTTTAATATAATAATAAGAAAAATAATTATAAGTATTAACTTTAATCTTGTAAAATTCTCAAAATAAAAAAAAAATGAAAGATGGACCATGCTTAAATCAAATTCATATGATTGAATATGAAGTTTATTTCTCAAATTAAATCATAATGACTATAATAAATATATTGATCACATAAATAAAAAAAATTGAAATTGTGATCACAGTATAAAGAAAATTTTAGTTATATTGTTTTACTCAAAATCAATAATATACAACTAAAGGATATCGATATTTTACATATGCTAAATTATTTTTCAAAAATTTTAAATCATATACTTGATCTAAAATAATGACATAAAAGATTAAGAGTAAAATCATTTTTCAACGATTTAATATAACTTCATATCACTGTTTAAAACATATGAAGATAGAATAAATTTATCTTTCATAGATTCGCCAAATCATCGAAGATTTAATCTAAAACATATCTCAATCCATAAAAAGCTATTGAATTTTGATCTTCCATTCTAAAAATGTATTTTGAGAGAGAGAGAAGAAAGATATTTTCACTCAAGATGGGATGAAAACAAGAACCGATACTTTTAAAGTAATTTATGACTTATTTATATTGAAGATTTTATTTTATTTTATTTTAGATTATCATTAAAATAAAATAAAATATTTAGTCTTTATATATGATAATTTTATATAAAATTAATAAAATATCTCAAAAGTTTAAAATTAATTAATCTTTATTTGATCATAAAATTAATAAGTTTAAAAATAAAATAATATATAATATATAATTAAATTATATGTAATATCATATTTAAAAAATTCCAACAAGGATGTTATGCACTGTACATTATAGTTATAATAGAGCTATTACATTTTCATACACTTTAACTATCTTACATTTGCGCTTATCAAAGAGCATCAGTCATAAGCAAGGGTCAACTGCATTTATTTATTTATATTATCTGCGGTCATTTCATGACGGTGCCCTCAATAATTCCTTTTTTTGTGATTAATATCACTATTTAGTCTTTATTGGAGAACTGGTAAGCTGGTCGGAGTCGTACCTTAATTTTTTTCATGTTGGGAGGGTGCGCATGGTTTGCGACTCTTAATAAATATTAACTTCTTAACCTTCGGACGGAAGTATTAAGTGGAAATTTTTTAAAAAATGGTAAGGTGCAATATTATCAATAAAATATATTTTTTAAATGAAGTTGGGTTCTTCTAGAATTATATTCTCTTCTTCTTTTATTTGTGTACTAGTTACCTAAGAGACTGTTTAACTGTTAAGAATTTTGTGTGGAAAATAAAAAGATGCTTGAATTTTAAATTTTTTTATGATTAATATAAATTTAAATATAAAATATGTGTAGACAATTTAGAATATTTCAAATTATTTCTTTTTTTAATGAATTTAAAATAGGCAAAAATATAGTGAATTTTATATACCATGAAAACTCATAGTTTATGATCTCTTTCACATTTTCAGGTGCTATCATTATCATCACTTTCACCCGCCTAGCATCATCAATAGGCTATTGCTCTCCACTAGTCGTCATCTCAAAATGGCCACCATTTGTGGACCAGTCAATGATTATTGGTGGCCGCCTTATAGTGGCCTTATAAGTAGCGGCCGGCCGTACCACCCACTTTATATTGCCGAAATTACCAATCGAATTCCAAACACGCAGACTCTTTCTACGGTATTTGAAATACACCTAATTTTACGTTACTGCAATCAAAAATGAAATGTCAGTGTGTATTTTAACGAGATAAAGAAAAAGAACCAAACACCTTAGTAAATTCAGTAAATTTGGATTTAATAAATCATATGAAAATTAAATCTAAAACAATTTGATATGATGATAAAATCCAGTTAAATCTCGTGATACTGCTCGGTTATTTATATCAGAATTTAAGTCAATTATTTTATTTAATATTTAAATAATGAATATTTAGAGGTAATTTTTTATATCACAAAATAAAATTTTAAAACTAATTAAATAGTTAAGTCAAGAAGATGCAAGCCAAATAATTAAGAATATAATAGTAATGTAGATGATAATATTAATTGAAATTATAATAAATAATATCTAATAGATATTTAAATGATAATTATAAAAGCACAATAAAAAATAAGCAAATTATAGCGATTAATATATCATTCTTAAATATTATTTAAATAATAAATAAAATATATAATTTATTTGTGTGTTGAGACTATGATCAAGGATATTTAATAAGTGAATTAAATAATAATTTCTATTTAATTTATTTATATAAAAATAATAATCATAATTAAATTAATTACAATATATTTATCATAATATAATATATTAATTGATTACAAATCTATTAATCAATCATAAAGTAGGATGTCTATATTAATTATATCTAAGTCTATTAAATTATAATTAATCTAAGATGATATATTAGTTAATTATTATCTAAATAATTCAAAATTAACTAAAAATAAATTAAAATAAAAATAATTAAAGAGAATACGGCATTTTGGCATTCAAAACTTTCATCTTTGTACCCCTTTATTTCGCTTTGTTGCTGCCCAAAAGAGAGGAGGTAGATGTCACGAAGGTAAACCCAGCTACCAACAGGATTTTTAGTAAATCCGGATTTAACTTGCAAAAGCGACTTTAATGGGATTACGAAAGCATTAGATTTAACTTATCCAAAAATAAAGTTTGGTTGGATTTAAGTTAAATTTAGCTTAAATCTTACTCAAATCCTGCAACCAAACATTCAGTGGCTTACTTTCTTCTCTTAGCAAACTCAGTGGGTGCACGACCCTCACTGTCCCCATAGTAGATCCGTTAATGCCTAAAGCTAATTGTAACTTTGAAATTTTATTGGAATACCTCTTTCAAATTCATGCAGGGTATCCTTATTTTTAAACTTATAAGTTTTTTTCAGAATCTTTACTTTTTCGTAAAGAACTGTAGAAAGAAACATTTTATTTGACTATCGGTTTTTTTTGTTTCAAAAAATTTTGTGATAAAAAATTATTTTGTAGTTAGTAGAAAACTATTTTTTGAATTTTTCAAAAATATTTATTTATAATACATAAATCAATTTAAAAAAAAAAGTTATTTTCTTCGTAATAATTTTATAATCAATTTTTTAAAAAGTTAGTTGCCCAAATAAATTCTTAATATATGACTTTCACATTGCTTATTAACAATTCAATGGGGAAAATAAACGTCAACTTGTAAGTTTAAGGGCATAAAACGGACGGCTGGGATCATTTTATATTATCTTTTTTTTTTCTATTATTGCTCCTTCGTTATTGCTGACAGAGATCATTTTATATATATATATTTTTTTTCTATTATTGCTCCTTCGTTATTGCTGGCAGAGATCATTTTATATTTAGCCAAAATAAATAAATAAATAAATAGATCTCTTCTTATAATTTGGTTTTCGAGCAAAACAATATTATTATAAACTTTGAAACAAAGCCCATCAGAAAGCAGAAAAAGCCCAGCTACACAGCAGATCACTCCGATAGAACTAAAAACTCTCCTAGCAAATCTCAGCCTCACAGTAACGTTTGTAACCCTAAACCCTAAACTTATAGAACACCCTAATAATTCTCATAATCGTTAGGGATAAACAATAATTCAAAACTTAATCTGAAGTCATAATTAAATATTCTTCTTAACAATAATAAAATCATCATGGGACAAAATAACTTAATCGCCATTGATTACAAACATAAATGCACCATCTGAAATAAAATCATTTCTAATAGATTTTTTTTTTAAAGAATAATAAATAAGAGTGGTTTAATATTTATATTTTATTTTCCTGCAAATTTTTTTCCTTCTAGCATTCCCATAAACGACAGAGAATCTGAATTCCTATAACAGTATGTTAACTTATTACTTTTTAAAATTTGTTTGCGATATGTTATGTGCCTTAAAGTAAAGAAAATGAATAAATAACTATAACGAGAGAATTTGAGATGCTAGGAAAATAGATTTTGATTATTTTTAGTTAAGAGTTATTCACACACAATTAGATAAATAAATAAAAGAGGCAAAAGGCAGAAGGTTTTTTTTACATGAAAAGCACAATAATAAAAATATAATTTACAATGTGTGGTACTTTCTAAAAAAGAAAATATGAATATAATGTCCGTAAATATAGGTTGTTGTAACAATTATGGTGTTGAAAATACAATAAGTCAATAAGATTGATAGAGATGGCCACATTAATCATTTTTACTATTTTTTAGTTTTTTTCATCAACAAAAAATTTCATATTATGCACTCCCAAAAATTTTAAGATTTACTTGTTAATAATATTAAAAAATAAATTTTATTCATCACTTATATACTTTTTTCAATTCATAATAAACAATTAAAAATATTTTATTTTCTTAAATATTTAAGTTAAATTTATTTATATTATAAATAATACATTATATACATTTTATTATTGAATAACAGCGGCATAAACCAAATTTTTACTATATTATAAATCTAATAATTTTATTCAAATGCTTTTTACATCAGTAAATTTAATGATTATGAATAATTCGTTGAAAATTTACATTTTAGATATATGATTTGATGAATAATTTTTATTTTTAAAAGATATAGGATACTTACTAAGAAATTGATCGAATGATAAAAAAAATACTTTTTATATCATCTTATTTTTAAATTATTAAAAATAATATTACTCTATTATTAATATAGTAAGTGATAAAAGATATTTTTCTATTGTGAAAAATAAATTAAGAAATAGTATACATATAATCCTTTTGTATAAATATATTTTAATTAAAAAAATTTTAAAACATTCAATGTCAATCTAAGAATTTGTTTGAAGAAGTTATAATTTTTTGAAAAATTAATTATAAAATTATTATAAGAAAAGTAATTTTTTAAAAAATTGCTATGAATATTACAAATATTTTCTTTAGGTATTTCCGCACCTACTAAATTTTATAATTTTTTGATCTCTCACAAAGTTTATTTTTATTTTCTAATTTTCTCTTAATATTTCAATGTGCCACTTGTGAGAAAAAAGGTTGATTATGCTCTTGACGACACTTTTACTTGGTGTTTTGAGCTTGTAAACATTTTATTATTATTATTATTATTATTATTATTATTATTTGTGACTCTCGTATCACTTTTCAAGATAAGTGGAGCAGTGGAGCAGTGGAACAGTGGAGCAGTGCTTTCTGTTGGCCCGCATATCCATCTATTGAATAATGGAAAAAGAATCTCCTTCTCAACTCCGCAAATTTCATATTGGAAAGAATTTATTATTTATTATCATGACATAACAATTAAAGAGATCTTAAAATCAGAGATATATACATTGATAGCTCGAATACTTAATCGATTGATCATTAAATTTTGCAATATTTATATTCTAATTAATTTCACATTCAACAATAAAGTTCGCTCATCGATCGAATTTGACCATTTTTGACGCCCAGTATTTTGAACCCAATATGCTGCCACTTCCAAAGTTCGTCGAATTTAACTTGCGAAGCTTGACTCGACTTACATATGGAGGTCAACAAATGCCCCAACAAATGTGATTCATGCATGGAGCGAAATAATGCGTTTGTTGAAAACCCGACCATTTACCACAAAGTTAGATCATTTTAGATTGCAATAGGGAGCTTTTGATGATTTGTCATTAGTATCTTCTATTCAGACATGCTAAATGATGAGGACCGATTTGTTAGATCAACTTGTCAGATTGATAAGAGTTCTTGCACCATCTATTATCTGTGTCAATGGCTTTGCTGAAGATCTCTTTATTTTATATCATTGTAGATTTGAGTTTCCTAACCCGCTTGGTTGGGTTTGATAGAGAAATTGATATGTTTTGTTTGAAGGACTCCTAGGAATTGGTTTATCCGCTTGAACGATTTGAAATTCTTTCCGTCTAGCTTTGAGCCAGACTTGATGAAGACCGATCGATTGTCTATTTGTTGACTTATCAGGAAGTGTATGCACTCCAAGAACCATGTGCTTGCTGCTTTGACAGATTCGTTGGAGGACTATACAGATGACCCAGTCTTCCGGCTTATATAGGGTCAATATTGAGTTATTAGTCTAGCACTGTGTGCTTTAACGGACTAAATAACTACAAAATTCCTTTAGTTCGGCCATCGGCTTTGTATGAACTATGAAATTGCTTCCTCGGTCCTATGCTTTAGCTTTGATGCGGATGATGTGTAGACTGCTTGAGCTTGATCAAATCATTTAAAAAATAGATTAAAATATCATTGTGTAATATGAAGATTGATTTGAGGTAGCCAGTTGAGCTTTTCCTCATTGCCTGATCTATCAATCAAGTAGAAAGATCTGATCGATTTGTAATCATTAATGGATCTTTAAGATTGATCAATCATCATTGACCGACAAGAAGCTCTTCAGCGGCCTTACTTGTTGAGGAGGAGAGATCAAAGAATCCCTACCACATTGTCATTGAGTTCAACCTTTAGAACATAGTGACTTAAGTAGTGGGTTATGGTCACATCAAATTGGGCTACAGACGTCGAAAATCGAAGAAGAATTCTTACGACGATGTTCTTCCCCCGATTAGCGATGAAGCGAAAACTGGAAGGGTTATAAGGAGGATTATGCAAAATGGGTTGAGTTTGGGTCGGCTTGGAGGCTGGACGGGCCAAGGAAGGCTGGACGGGCCCAGGAAGGAGGCTGGCGGGCTGGTTTCGCGGGCTGGCGGGCTGCGGGTCATGGTTACGGGCCAGAATAGAATGGCGGGCCGGCAGCAGCGGGTCGTGCTGCGGTTTCACGGGCTAGTGGGAGGCGGGATGGGTCATGGCCGGCCGATTCTGGGTTAGCGCGGTACGGCAAGAGATCAGTTCCAGATTTTGGTCGTCCATGAATACGGCAGATATCACGACCGACAGCATAATAAGCACCGCGTTTCGCGCACGAAAACCCTGGCCGGGCGCGCGCGCTTTAGCGGGCAGCGGATCGAGATCGAAGCGCGGTACGCGCGAAGAGCGGCCAAGTCGCGCTGCCGGGGACAGCGAGTTCTGGCCGCACAATTTTGGCCGGTTGCGAGCGGCGGCACCGGCTGGAGATGTAAACTGCCGGCTGGCGTCGGCGGAGACAGAAAACATAAAAAATTAGAGCGGAGAGGAAATTTACCTCTTTTCTTTTCTTGACGTGAGGAGAGTGCTGAGTAGGAGAGAGAAAATTCAGAATGAGGGAGAATGAGAGAGTGGGAGGGAATGAGGAGGAAGTGTAAGAAAATAGGGGGAGTGATTTTTTTTTTCAGTTTTATTTTATTATTTTTTTTTCAGAAAATTGAAAATAGGGGGGAAAGGTTGCTGCGTGAGGGGTAATTTGGGAATTTTTTAAATTAATTTTAAATTAATTTAAATTATTTTATTTTGGATTTCATCTGATAAATACAATATAAATATATATATCGATGAGTAATTTCATTATTTTTTATACACAAGTTCAATGAAGATGTTTTGTCAAGTCATCAAATTAAATAATTTCAACTCGAATCAAGATCCGCTTTCGCTTTTTAAACAGACTTGTCCGAATTGAGTATGAACAATCTTATTTGATAGATTTCGGTATTTCAAAGCCAATGGTGTGATCAATTTCGTGAACGGAGGCGTTTGACTTATGTCGATGCCTTTTGATCTCGATACGCATGCAGGTGCGTTGATGACTCAAGAGCTTGATCGATTGCTCATCAAATCATATAATATTTATATCCTGACTAATTTCGATGTTCTAAATGTGACTGTGAAGTCCGTTCATTGATTGGAGGTCATTTGAGTTAATTTTGATGACACATTGTGCATTTCAACCTTGATTTGCGCGCTACTACTTCTGATTATTCGACATTTGTGCAGACTCATCCAAATTGAGCGCATATAGTCTCATTTGATATATTTTGCCATTTTGAAACTAACGGACAATCAATTTTATGAACAGAGATTGTTTGGCCATCATCATAGCTTCCCAACTCGAATGCGTATTACATCATCGGCGCTTAATCGAAATCATTAGATTTTGAATCATATCGATTTATTCGAAGATTAACGCATGCGAAGTCCGCTATCGATCGAGGTTGTTTAATCATTTTGATGACGCCCAGTGCATTTTGAACGATGTGCATAAATACTTCCAAAGTTTGTGAAGACCGAGCTTAACTAGACTCAGACACACATATGGAGGTCAACATATCACTAAGAAGACAACCATTTAAGCTGCACTTCATGCCTAAACTTCACATTCTTGAATCGATAAAGAATATAATGGTGAGTCTTGTCCAGAGACATGTCAATCATCTACATGATGTCGATATTCTTCAACATCGCATACGACAAGGGTAGTGACAAACTGACCAACCAAAAATTTTATCGTGAAAGTAAGAGAGCTGAGGAGCTAGTGTTAGAATTTTGTTTAATGACTTAATAAGACAATAACAGTTCAGATGAAGATTTATGTTTTCTCGATGGAGAAAAGTCAGACTCATCGATATCATCACGTATGAAACGTATGACGTTGAAAAATGAGTCTAACCCTTTTACCCAATCTTCCAGAATAAGAAGGGAACTAGAAGAGTCAAAGCGAGATAAAGTTATTCAAGTTCTGTTGAGAAGTGGTAAAGTCTTACCACCTTCATCAAAGAAGGAAAATGCAAATAAAGACAAAGGTAAGCAAATTGAAGTCAAAGAGGATATTATTCCTAGAAATTCTAGAGTGAAGCCTAAATTAAACGAGAAGACAGATTATAATATTATATCATATCTGAGAAAGATCCGCACAACCGATAAACTCTCTTGATGTCAAAACCTCAGAAACTTTGACAGCTCAAAGATCCAAAGAGTTATGAAGCTTACTTTGCTAAAAAAAATGCATGACCAAAGCATTGCAAACTCAAGATCTCCCAGTAATCACATTTTCTGAAGAGGATCTTATGTTGGGAACGATAGTTCACAATCATCCTCTATATGTCACTGCAGAGAGTGATGACATCTCGATCAGTCGAATATTGATTGATCCAAGTTCTTCTATCAATCTTATGAGTCTAAAGGTATTAAGAGATTATCAGAATATCCAACATCTTGGGAGAGATAAGTTGATGGTTCAGACTTCAATGAAAAGGCGTAAAACTTTGGGTTCTTTTATTCTCCCCAAATTCAAGGATTTATATGAAGCCAAGTTTCATGTAATCGAGCCGATACATCATTTAGAGCTCTCTGATCATGGTCGCATATGGCATGATCCCATCAACTATGCATCAATGTATGAAATATCTGAAAGATTGAGAAGAATTCAGAATTCCCGATAACCTACAATCATTCTCCATCAATAAAAAAAATTTATGAAGATGCAAAGTACTTCATTCTCAAAGAGCCTAAGCCAACAAAGCCTCTTGAAGTGGTAGCATCCACTTCACGAACTAAAAAACAATTTTACAAAGTGAAAGAGCAGAAGCAAAGGAGGAGAAGGAAGGCAATGTCGACTCTCCTTAAAGCACTTGATTCTACACCTAAGTTAGGAAAATCAATTCTTCATTTGGGAAGTGACACGAGAAAGAAGAAGATATGCCTATCGAACCTAAGGGAACTTATAAACTTTCAAGAAAAATAGAGTATGAAATAAGTGATTCTAATTCAAACTATGATTTTGATCTACTTATGGAAATAGAGTTGATGGCTACAGGAGGATAGCTCATGAGTCGATGACTCACTCAAAATTATAATCCTCAACAAGTGCTTCAAAGAAATCACTCCATTGGAGGTTCATAATATTGAAGAATTGATAACATTTTATATGTGCCATTGAGTGAGAGTGGTGGAATAGGAACTCTATTTTATAAATTTAAAGAGTCTCACCTCAAAATTTTGAACTACTCAACATGAAAATTATGATGAGATAGTGCCAACAAGAATACCAATATATATTATCCACGTTTTAAGAATGATGCATAAGCTTGGAGTTCATATTAGAACTACTAAACATTGGACTCAAATCTCTAACAAGATGTGGAGCTAAAAAAGTCCTCAAGCATCACGGAGAAGTGATAATTTATCACTAAAGGTCTGGGATTCATCTGCAAATCTCATCAAGACAGAGCCTGTTATAATATAATAGAAGCTCAGATAGAAACTCTTAGTGATAAAGAGAATGATTCCCATGAAACTCTTCTTAAAAATGATGAAGAAGTAGAAGCCAAGACCTTCAAGAACTTGAAGATGGACAAAAATACTATGATGAACTTAAAGAAGTCAACCTAGGAGGATGATCCTCGCCCACCAACCTTCTTCATGAGAAAGTTAAGAGCTAAAAATGCTACTTTGTGAATTCGGATTGCGACATATTCAAATGTCGCTTATCCTGATGTAGCAGTTCATAAACTAGTTATTAAACCAGATGCAACACCTGTTAAACAAGCTCCTAGGCGAATGAGATTGGAGATTGAAGAATAGGTAATTGCAAAAATTAAGAAGCTAATCGAAGTAGCTTCATCCGGAGGAGAAGTATGTGATAGCCAACATTGTCCTTAAAGAAGAACGGTCAAATCCATCTTTGACTTTCAGACCTAAAGCGTGTTTTAAAAGATGACTTTCCACTTCAATATCAACTATTGGTGGATACACTTCCATGACATGTTCTCTCACATGGATCATCGGATACAATCAAATCAAATGACATGATAAAAAAATATACATCATTCGAACACTATTGGTATCCATTGCTACGCAGTTATGCCCTTTGGTTTGAAAAATACTGGAGCTACATACCAAAGAGCCATGACACATATTTTTGATGAGTTGATTTATCAAAAGGTGGAATGTTATGTTGACGATTTGGTGGTGAAGAGCCTAAACCGTGAAAACCACTTTAAAGACTTGAGAATTGTATTGGAGAGAATCAAAAAATATGATCTCAAGATGAATCCTTTAAAATGCATTCGGGGTATCCTCTGAAAAATTTCTCGGGTACATTGTATGTCATAGAGGTATTGAAGTAGATCCTGCTAAAATCAAGGCAATTGTGGATGCCTTCACTAAAGAGTTTGCGTCAACTCCATTCTTTACAAGGACAGCTTGCATTCATACGTCAATTTATATCAAATATATCAGGATGCTATCAACCATTTATAAGGTTGATGACAAAGGATGCTCCATCAAATGGGATAAGGAGTGTCAGGAAGCCTTCAATAGCATTAAAACTACTTAAATCCCAATCCTGCGGCCTACTCGGAAGCCTCTCATTCTATACACAGCTGCATTAAGAGTCTCTTGGAGCATTATTGGCACAACACAATGAAGAAGGTAAAGAAAACACTCTTTATTATATCAGTCGGAGGCTGATTGGAGCATAAATGATATACTCTCTGATAGAGAAGCACTATTTAGCATTGATCTTTGCAGTCCAAAAGCTTCATCATTACATGTTATCTTATAAGATTACAATCATCTCAAGGATCGATCCACTGAAGTACTTGATGACAAGACCAGCGTTGATAGGTTGCTTAGCAAGATGGGCAGTATTACTTTTATAATTTGATATCACATATATTCCACAGAAAGTAGTGAAGGGATAAGTCTTAGCAAATTTTCTGGGAAATGAAAATTTACCTGATGAGCAAATTATGCTCATTCATGAAAGAGAAAAATCACAAATTTGGGAAATGTACTTTGATGGAGCCTCATCGAAAACAAGTCCAATCTCTAAATTTTCCAAGAGCAAAGAGAATCGACATCATCTTCATAACAATGAAGGAGGGATAATGAGATGATCATATGGATTGAGAACTAAGAACTAATAATGAACCAATATGAAGCGTTAAGTGGTGTCAAGAAGCTATTTTCATAGGCATTCAAAATTTGCATATCTTTGGCAATTATTATAAATCAAGTACTTGGCATCTATAGAATCAACAAGCTTGAGTTAGCTTTCTATCATAAAGTTCTCGAGCTTATGAAGATATCAAATATCACACTAACTCGAAGTCTCGATCCGAGAATAGAAAAGCCGACTTTTAGCAAAACTAGCTAAGAAAATGACAAGTATGAATGGTGATTATGTCATGATCATATTTACTCGAAGTTCTAGATAAAAGTATCAATCCAGTAGTTACCAAATTTGACCCAATGAATGTGACCGCTGTTCCTCATACTCCCCAAAATTAATAAAAAAGTTGTACCAAGAATAGCTAAGAATGACATTTCCTTAGAAAAGCAGTGTGAAGCATTTATTATAGAAGAGTCACGTGATTGGAGGCAAGCCTTCATCGACTATTTTAAAGAAGGCAAATTACCAAGTAATAAATCACTAGTAGCTTAAATCGAAAAGAGAATGCTACACTATGCTTTCATCAATGACACTTTATATCATAGATCTTTTGAATAAATATGGCTACAATGCCTAGGCGTAGATGAAGTTAGCAAAGTGATAGTCGAAGTTCATGAAGGACTTTGTGGTACATATCTGTCAAGTCCCAAGATGGTAGTAAAGATCAAAAGGATGAGTTATTATTGGCCATCTATGGTGAGAGACTGTATTAATCACGCTAAAAAGTGTCTTGAATGTCAAGTACATGGGAATCTCATCCATCAACCTCCAAATCCATTATACCCAACAATAGCATCCTGACCATTTGAATGTTGGGGTACAAATATAATTGGATTCGATCATCCGTCGTCGGTGAACAACTTCATCCTAGCGACGGTTCTCTAAGTGGTACTACCACATTTAAAGAAGTTACTACCGACTGAATGATTAACTTCTTCACGCATAATATGGTCTATAGGTTTGGAGTGCCACACCGAATAATTTCTGACAATGGCACAGCCTTCAAAAATGCAAAGATTTATAGATTCGTCGATCGACACAAAATTGATTGGCGATACTCTTCAATATACAATCCAAGAACAAATGGTTTGGCGGAGGCCTTCAACAAGACATTAGTCAAGCTGCTCAAGAAAATTCTCACTAAAAATAAAAGAGAATGACATACTAAGCTAGTAGAAGCTTTATGGGCATATCGAACTACCTACAAGATACCAATTAAAGCCACTCCCTATTCATTAGTATTTGGACCTGAAGCAGTTCTTCCGCTTGAAGTTAAATTGCCTTCTTGGTAGTCATCTGATCGTGGAAGATCAAAATGCTCAGAGAATGGAGGAACGATGCAGTGAAGTTAGATTGCAAACTCATCAAAATCACGGAAGTTTATCGAGCAAAGATGTACATGGCTTTTGACCATATGGTCGATCATTCCAAAAGGAGAATTGGTCACAGTGAGAAGACTTATCCCCAATCAAAAATTTGGTGGAAAATTTGAGCCTAATTGGGAAGGCCCTTTTGTCATTGAAAAAGTATACCAATGAGGGGCATACTAACGCATCAACTAAAAGGGTGAAAGACCAATGCTGCTAAGTGATGGTTGATACTTGAAAAAGTACTATGCTTGACGACCACATTCTCGAGGTATAATAGAAATTCCCCTGGAAGACAAGGGGCATTTTTTTAGTATATCTATTTAGGTTGACATCGTGCTTCATGTCGAGATCCCTAAATAAACATACTCCAGATGAAAAACTTTCCTGTGAAAATTTTCCTATTACATAAGGGGATTTCTAGATTTTTATATACAGATGAAATCAATGTTGTATGTTAAAATCCCCTTTAGAGTACATCAATTCAAATATGGATGCATTTGTATATTTTTATCTTAAAATTCTCCTAAATGTACTTTAGAATTCCCCCTGCAAGACAGGAGATATTTTTTTTATTTATATTAAGTTTATTTGAGTTGGCATCGTGCCATAAGACGAGATCCTCAGATATATTATTGATTGACATCGAGCATTACGAAATCCCCAGAATATATCATAATTATCATTGTTGTTGCATATTCTTGCAGAAGCAAAAGAATCTATTTCTATGCATGAAAGGATAACCCTAAATATCAAGAAATTTATCTCTCAGATTTGCCAAATTTTGGAGATCAAGTCAAAAGAACTCTTTATTTTGGAAGCTTCAATCAATTGAGTTGGTGAAATATCAATCTCTACATCCTGAAGTCTAGAACATGGATGAGTTTTAAAGGTTGGACTCAACAAGCCCATAAATGGTCGAGTTGCTGACACTCTCCTCACTCAACAAGCCGTAAGAAAAGGCCGCAATGAAAGAGCCCCGTTCGTGTCGATGATAAAACCACCAACCTCTGACATAAGTCACTTCGAGTAGGTTGAGTCAAACTTAACAAGCCCAAATATGGATGAGTTGCTGACGCTCTCCTCACTAAACAAGCCACAAGAAAATGCCGCAGTGAAAGAGCCCTTACTCGTCATTCTAATGACGATAGTTGTTCAATCTCAAACTAGATCTAGCTTAGTGATTACAAGCAATCAGGATCTAAGAGATCTTTCTACTTGATCGATGGATCAAGGCGATCTGAGGAAACACTCGATTCAGAGCTACCTCAAATCAATCTTTATATTACCTATAGGGTGATATCTAAATTCATTCTCAAATGATTTGATCAAGCTAAAACAGATCAAGTCAATCCCCTCATCAATCATTAGCAGAAAGCCGGGGCCAGGAAATTCCATAATTCATAGAATGGCGAACTAAAGGAATTTTGTGGTTATTGATTCTGTTAAAACCAGCGTTGCTAGACTAATAACTCAACATTGACTCTATATAAGCTGGAAGATTGGGTCATCTGTATGTATCCTTCAGCGAATATCATCAAAGCGCAAAGCGAGGTTCATGGGTGCATACACTTCGATAAGTCAATAAGACAAATCAAGTCAGTCCTTCATCAAGTCCGTCAAGCTCAAAGCTAGGACAAAAGAAATTTCAAATCTAATCAAGCACGGATAAATCGATTCCCTAGTGGAGTCCTTCATCAAAACAAGCAGACCAAGTCCTCCATCAAACCCAAACATGAAGCCGGGGTGGGAGGCTCAAATCTGCAAGGACATAAAGAAAGAGATCTTGTGGCCATTGAAGTAGATAGTATATAGTATAAGAACTCTTATCAATCCGACAAGTCGATTCTGACAAATCGGTCAAGCCTGTCATTTAGCATGTCACGAATATGGCGACATCTTATGACAAATCCTAGCTCACGTATTGTCAGTAAAATGATCTAAGTTCTCACGGCCCAAAAGGTAAACCAGTTTTCAACAAACGTGACTCACTTCAGGAGTGAATCACATTTGTTGACCTCCATATGTGTGCCACAAAGTCAAAGTCAAGCTTGCAAGTCTAACTCGATGGACTTCGGAAGTGATAGTACACAAATCGGGGATCAAAAATCACTAGATATCCTTGAAAATGGTCAAAATGATCTCTAATCGACAAACAAACTTCGTTATTGCATTTAGAATGTCGAAATTGATCAAAATATAAATATTGCAAAATTCAACAATCAATCAATTAAGCACTCGAGCTATCAAGGCGTCGATACACATATCAAAGTAGAGAAACTGCGATGATATCCAAAGAATCTCTATTCATGAAATTGATCATGTCGTAAACTTCAAAATATCAAAATCTATTAAACAAGACTATCCGTGCTCAATTCAGACAAGTCTGTGTAAATGCCGAGTGATTTAAAGTAATAGTGCACAAATCTAGACTGAAATACGCAAGACGTTACCGAAATCAACTCAAATGACCTTTGATCAATGAACGGATTTCGTTGTTGCATTCAAAACATCGAAATTGTTCAGAATATAAATATTGCATGACTTGATAAGCAATTGAACCGACTGATCAACACCGCACATATCGAGGTCGAGGCACGAGCCAAATGACCTCCGCTCATAAAATTGATCGCCATTGGCTTTAAAATAAAAATCTATCAAAGATTATTCGCACTCAATTCGATGAGCGAAAATCAAGCGTGAAAGCGCGACGCATATTAAGTCAAATTGACTCAATTTGAATCAGAATCAAATGCCTCCGATCATAAACGACAAGTCATTGTATTCAGAACAATGGAATTATCCTAAATCAATATATATATTGATTATGTGTATTTACTGGAGCGAAATCCAAATTAAAACAATTTAAATTAATTTAAAAATTCCCAAATTACCCCCATGCTCAACTGTCTATTTTCAAAAGAGAATTAAAAAAAATTAATTAAATTAAAAAGATAACCACTCCCCCCCATTCTTCAACTTTCTCCCAATTTTCCCTACAGTCTCTCCTCATTCTCACCCACATCACCTCTCTCTCCTCCTCTTCATAAAAAACCAAAAGAATAAAGAGGTAATCTTTCTCCCTCTCATTTTCACTCCTCTCATTGTTCCACAAATCCACGGTCCATGAATTCTCATCTCTCAATTATAGGACCCATCCTGCAAGACTCCTCATTCCAATTCCCTCCGCCCGTTGAACCTGCTACACTCCGCCATTGCTCAACTCCAGGACTCAGACCCAGACTGACTGCCGCCATTCGCTCATAATGACCTCTGCCAGTGTTCCCAAACCTCCTCCCCGCTTGCATCCTCAGACTCAGCCAGCCGGTAATCGCTGGCCAAGCGATCTCCTGACCCATCACTCCCTGACGCCCCACTTTCGCCTGCCAGAAGACCCCAACCCATTATATATTCCGCACTCACCACCAGCGAGCAACCCGTTCGCTCCATCGACACTCACTGTCGAATCTGCTCCATGCCCATCTTCTGCAGTGCTCGACCTGCTGGATCACCCACTGTGAAACCAACCCGTATGCACTGATGCCCACTTCTCAGCCCACCTTTACTGCCCAACCCACTCAAATCTTTCCAATACCCCATCGCCACTCTAGCCCCGCACCAAGAATCCTTCCAGAGCCATACTTTCCATTTTCGCTTCACCTAAATCAAGAAGAACATCATTAGCGATGAATTCTTCTATGATCACCCTCGCTTTAGCCGTCATTTTCATCATACAAATCGAGGAAGAATATCAACAGAAGATTCTTCCTTCGATTTTGGCATCGCACTCTCGCTTTAGTCATCCGTTCCATTGCCGCAAATGGGAAGAACATAAGAATTCTTCAATTTTCAGATCACACCTCACTTTAGCCATCTCATTTTCTAACAAATCGGGAAGAACATCATCGAGGTGAATTCTTCCTTTCGACATCGCACCTCTCGCGTCGAGACCGCAAATCGGGAAGAACATCGTCAACAGGTGAATTCTTCATTCGATTTTTGACGTCGCACCTCTCGCTTTAGCCATCCTTTATCGCACAAATCGGGAAGAAACATCAGAGGAGAATTCTTCCTTGATTTTGCGCATCTCCTTTAGCGCTTTGTTCGCCAATAACGGGAAGAACATCAAGAAGTAAATTCTTCTTCGATTTTCATTACCTTCCCCAATCATACATTAACCGTCCTTTACTCAGCTAAAACGAAAATGAGTCTCAAGTGAGATTTGAATATATATATTGAAGATCTCTTGTTCTAGCATGACGGATGAAAAATAAGCTGTGATGTCGCAAGGCACCGCTCACTACGCTCAACAGGGTGTACCGAGTAAACCACCACTTCTTAGATGTCGCTCCCTCTAGACGAAATGCTACCAAAATTTTATTTAATTTTCAGACTTAGAAAAAAAAGGGAGGATGAATATATATTGCATCAGTATGTCTTTCAGGTTTAAACATCTCGCCTCTCAGAGGACGAGATAAAATTGTGGTGGAAAGACACCACTGCCACGCCGAAGGCTTACCGAGTAGCCAAAACACAATGCACTCTACATGGGATGATCGGAGGTCAAAATTACATCAAATCTTTTGACTTAGAAAAAATGGGAGAATTAAAATAAATGACTTAAGAAGCTAAGTAGAAAACCACTAATTTTAAATTAAAAGCGGAAAACAAGAAAAAAGGGGGGGAACCTTTAAAGCAAATTTTGAAAATAATAGAATATTCATTTAAAATCTAAGTGAAATTTAGGAGAGGCTAATATTAAACTTACAAACTTTTTGGGAGAGGCTAATATTAAACTCACAAACTTTAATTATAATCCTCTATGACTTAAATTGAAGCGGTACACTATAAATCTCTCAAAATTAAGCAAGCTTTAAATAGAATTGAGGGAAAACTAATGTTTAACTCATAACAAACTTGTAATAATCTCAAAATCCAAAGATAAATCTAAATTGAGTTTAATAACTCTTATCTGAATGTGGAGGTAATGCTAATTGATAAAGTAGAGTAAAGCAATAAAACACCAAATCGAAACTTATCAAAATTGATGTAAATTGAGCATAATCAAGTTGAGAATTGCAAAACTCAATAAATAAGCTTAATATTTTAAACTAAATCAAATCTATTTTTTTGACTCAACCCTTTGTAAGCGGATATTTACATCGATTCTATAAAATCATAAGGCTTTTTAATCAAAAATTAAGGAATTTCATAATTATGATTTTCAAAATTAACAAATCACTAATTAGGTTATCTAAACTATAAATTCCCGTATGTGCTCGGACATAGAGATTTCAAGTGCAAATTTTAATGTCTGAAAAGGCCACGCAGGCTAAATTGGAATAAAAAAAATGAAAATATAAAATCAATCTCATAATTCAAACATAAAATTACCTAAAATTACTATACACGCATGGGCCCCACACTATATCAATGCTTAAATTCAAGAGGATTGCGTTGCTTTAGTCTTAGACTACAGTTAACAAAACCTAAAAACTTATTAAAAGAGTTTCAAATCAGTGAAATATCTGAGAAACTGATTATGTCAGGTGACAGTAGATCTAATCCTCTATTAGTAGCTAAATAAAGTTGACAAGATCTAAAACTTTTAAATAATTCTAATTAATCAATTTTCAAATATCAATCGAAAACTGCTTAAATGAAACTCTATCATTAAAACTTTAAAATAAAATTCAATCTATCCACCTTCTATAATTGTTTGTCGGGGGTGACAAATTAAGAAAACTCTAGCTCACAAAAGAGCCAATGTAAAATCAAGTGTTCACTCAATCAATCTCTTACTAGTAAGGACGTCGTGTCCTCTAACCCATGGTTGGCCAGCTCCACAGATGAGCTACAAATGAGTCATCTCCAGTGGTTTGGCCGCCCCTATTATATTATGATCACGAATCAGATCCCCCCAATGGCTCGCCTTTGAGTTATGAATCATAGATATACTTGATAGCAAACCCTGTCAAGGTAGATTTAAGTCCGCTCTACAAACACCACCCCGTGCTCCAAGGATTTTGATGGTGTAACCCATGTAAGTCACGATGAGGATCCTTACATTGGGTCATTCCTCTCACTAAGTGGTAGATTGCAGGATGATGGAACTATGGGATCTAGATTGAGCACGTCATCATTCCCCCAACCATCGGTTTAAAATGATAAATTTCATAATCTAAATTTTGAAACTTTACATCTCTTTATCTTATCGATACATTGACGACTAATGACTAGCCTTAATCAAAGTTCTCTCTCATTGAGAGGGTAATTAACTATGGGGGCTTACACATATGAAGCAGGAACCAAATCTAAAGTTCTCACCAAATGAGGATGAAATCTCTGAGTAGTATCTTATCTACTATTCCATCTGCTTCTGAAAATTATGCCGGCACTTTAAAACACTCTTTTCAATGAAGAGGTCGGTGGAAAATTTTCAGAGCCCACAATTACACACTAAAATTTGTCAAATTAGACACGATTCTTAAGACAATACTTATCTATAATCGAATTGAACTACTCATTAATATGAGTTTATCGACATCAAAAATAGATCAATCCAAGTCCAAATTAGCTCGAATCAAGCTCAAAAAATATACAGGAAGACTTCAATAAATTAGTTAGATGGTCAAATGATCGTAAAATCTGACATGTTCATATTAAAATTGAGCAGCTCGATGAGATGAATCCAACGAGCCCATGATCGCTCAAATTGGATGTTATTTGGATGGTCAAATTATCAAAAAAAATCTACATAAAGAGAATTAATATGTAGTATATTATAGTGCATAGTATATAGTAACATTATACATTATACTATATACTACACTATACTATTACTGTATATGTGTATAATATGTTATATACACTACAAACAATACTAAACACAGTATGTATTATAGTGTATTGTGTATTGTACTACATATAATATACATTATACTACACTACTCATTATAGAGTACTTATTATCAATTGTATATATACTATATTATTTAGTATTGTATAGTATTGTAATAGTATACACTACACACTATACTATACTATAAGTAGTGTATAATATATTTTATTGCGTAGAATAGTATATACACATACTATACAATACTTTTTTTTAGTTTGTTATTATTAAATAATTTATTATTGGTTATTAGTTATTAGTTAGTTTTAGTTATTAGTTATTATTAGTAAGTTAGTTTATTAGTTATTAGTTATTAGTTTTATTAGTATAGTTAGTTATTTATTATTATTTATTATTTTATTAGTTATTAGTTAATAATCCTGAATCTTGGGGTGATTTCAGACCTATCAACCTTTGCACCTTCTTTCATAAACTCATTGCTAAATTAATTGCCAATAGAATTAGTCCACTGCTGCCTAAAATTATTTCCCCCCAACCAAATAAGTTTTGTTAAAGGTAGAGCTATATCTGACAATATTCTTCTAGAGAGTCGATTCATGACATTGATGCTTCGCGGTGGTAACATCCTTTTTAAAATAGACATCTCTAAAGCTTTTGACAACCTCTCTTGGAATTTCCTCTTCCAAATTCTTTTTTTGTTTGATTTTTCTGACTACTTTATCTGCCTCATTAAAAATTGTATTACAAATATTTGGTTTTCAAGATAACGAAATGTAAAACCTAAACCTAAACCTAAACATATACCTAAGAATAAAATAAAATAAAAAATAAAAACTAAAATAAACTAAAAAATAAAATAAACCAAAAAATAAAAAACCTAAGGAAAATAAAAATAAAACATAAAATAAAAATAAAATATAGCCAAAATAAAATAAAATAAAAACTAAATAAATACCCAAACCTAAAAAAACCTAAAAATAAAACCTAAAAATAAATAAAAAACTAAAATATTTTTTGGCTATAAAAATAAAATTTAAAAAAATTCTTCACTTAAACATCACACTTTTTTTTTCAAATTAACTTAAAACTTATTATTAAGAGGCTATGACACCAAAGAGAGGAAGTGAATTTGGTGTTTAAAAATTTGTCAAGTTAAACCTTAATTTTAAAAAAATTTGTAGATGCTTAGAGTTAAGGGTTTAAGGTTAGGTTTTTTATTATTTTATTATTTTTTTAAATTAAGTAAAATAGTATTTTTAGGTTTATTTAGTTTATTATTTCTTTTACTTTATTTTATTTTTATTTTTCTTTAGGTTTATTTTTATTTTTATTTAGTTTAGTTTGTTATTTTAGTTTATTTTTTAGGTTTAGGTTTAGATTTATATTTTAGTTTAGTTTTATTTTTATATTATTTTTTAAGTTTTGGTTTTGTTTTTTATTTTTAGGTTTAGGTTTAGGTTTATTTAAATGGGTTTATTTAATGTGATTGTCCTTAAGAATTAATATAATTGAATGAATCATGTGTTTATATTCAATTGTTCCTTTCCAAGCACATCAAATATTATATGTCATTTGGTTTCATACATTCATACTTTCAAATTTAAATAAATCAAATGAATTTCCTTTATGTAAGCTTGTAAGATAAAAATAAAATAAACTTAATGTAAAACTAAAATAAAATAAAATAAAAACAAAATAAAAACCTAAACCTAAAAATAAAACATTAAAACTTATTTTATTTTATATTTTTATATAGGTTTATTTTTATTTGTATTTAGTTTAGTTTATTTATTTTAAGTTTTTTAATTTAAGTTTATTTTTTCCTATGAGGTTTAGGTTTATGTTTATTTTTTAGTTTAGTTTTATTTTTATCTTATTTTTTAGGTTTAGGGTTTATGTTTGATTTTTTTACTTATTTTTATGTTTTATTTTTAGGTTTATTGTTTAGGTTTAGGTTTTAATTTAGTTTTTCTTTTGGGTTATTTTTGGTTTATTTTATTTTTATTTCAAGTTTAGTTTTTATTTTATTTAGGTTTTTTATATTTTTTTAGTTTATTTTAGGTTTTTTTAGTTTATTTTAGTTTACTTTTTATTTTATTTTATTTTCTTTTTAGGTTTAGGTTTAGGTTTATGTTTAGGCTTTAAACCGTAAATCCTAAACCTTAAACTAACCTTAAACCCAAAAACCTAAACCTTAAACCTAAAATAAAAACTTAAAACCTCAACCTATAAAAATAAAATAAAAACCTAAACCTAAACCTAAAAATAAAATATAAAACCTAAACCTAAAAAATAAAATCAAAAAAACCTAAACCTAAAATAAACAAAATAAACATAAACATAAACCAAAGCTAAAATAAACTAAACTAAAATAAATAAAATCTAATCTTAAACCTAAACCTTAAACTAAATAAAATAAAATTAACTAAAACTAAACCTAAACCTAAACTAAAAAAAAAACTTAAAAATAAACCTAAAATAAAAACTTAAAATCTAAACCTAAAGAAATAAAATAAAAACCCATTTAAATAAAATTAAATAAACCCATTTAAATAAAATTACATATACCTAAACCTTAAAAAATAAACCTAAACCTAAAAATAAAATCTAAACTAAATTAAAATAAATAAAATCTAAGCTAAACTAAAAAATAAAATTAACCTAAAAAATAAAAACCTAAATAAAATAAAAAATAAAAACTAAACCTAAAAATAAATATAAAATAAAACCTAAACCATAAACTAAATAAAAAACCTAAACCTAAATAAACAAAATAAAATAAACCTAACCCTACACTAAAATAAACAAAACTAAATAAATAAAACCAAAACCCTAAACTATCTGCTGCTGTTTCTTTTCCCATCTTGGTTCAGTTAGGCTTGTGTAGATCATTATGATTAAGCATCTATCCACTTGGTATGCACTGTCTATTCTGAATGGGTGGTACAATGGGCACCTATTGCCTTTTGTTGTCTTGTTGTCTTGGTTGTTTGTTGATCTAGATTATCCAATTTTTCCGACATCTCTTTATTTGTAGTTCTGACTATCTTTATTTGGTGCTGTTTAAGTAGTCACATCGTTACGTCATAATTTCATCTTAACTACTACTGACTACTTCTCCAAATGGGCGAAGTTGATTCTGTTATATTATGTCATGAATATAAATACATAATTTTAAGTGTAAGATATGTAAATTAATAAGAATTGTGTGGTATGTATGTATGTATGTAAATTCGTATTAGTTTTTTTTTAAGAAATGTTGAACAAAATATAATTATGTAGGAAAATGATTTTTTTTAGTTTAGGGATTAGGTTTTATTTTTTTATTTATTTTGAGGTTTATTTTTTAGGTTTAGGTTTTTATTTAGTTTTAACTTTCTTTTATTTTAGGTTTATTTATTTTCATTTTACGTATTGTTTTTATTATGTTTAGGTTTTTTTTTATTTTTAGGTTTATTTTATGTTTTACATTAGTTTATGTTTTTATTTATTTTATTTTAGTTTAGTCTTATTGTTTAGGGTTTAAGGTTTAGGGTTTTAGGGTTTAGGGTTTTAAGGTTTAGGGTTTTATTTATTTATTTATTTTTAGATTTTATTTAGTTTAGGTTTAAGTTTTTAGGTTTTTAGTGTTTAGGGTTTTGAGTTTAGGGTTTAGAATTTAGGGCTATAAATTTAGGGTTTAAGGTTAGTTTTAGTGTTTTGGGTTTAGGGTTTAGGATTTAGGATTTAGGGTTTAGAGTATAGTTTTATTGATCTAGACTCATCCTCCGGACATGCTAACTTTTTGGAAAGCTTGGCTAAAGCATACGCTATGACATTCTCTCCTCGAGGAATCTTATAAATGGTAACCTTTGGGGTTTGGGCCAACAACTCCATAGTGTACTTGCGGTCCCTTTTTTTGGAATTTTTAGTGAAGTAACACATAATATATATGCACGCTCCAATGCTACTTCTTGATCCCGAGTTGCAGTAGGGAGCTGAAGCTTCTCAATCACTAAGGTTTAAATAATAACTTGAATCTATGATCCAATGGGAGATCCGAGCCTGTTCTAGCATGGAATCATACATGACTCAACCCACACCATCTAAGCATAATTAAAAAACTAAATAACTAAACTAAAAATTACAAAACTTTAATCCAAAATAAATTCAAACCCCAAATCATCTAAATGAATCTAAAAGGATTAATTAAGATACTTAAGGATCTTAGTTAGGCCTTTGGAATGAATCTTCATCTTAAGATGAAGGTTTCATTCTATTCGAATTTAAAATGTTGAATATAATGGATTCCACCCAAAAGTGGAATCTATTTTCTATTCTTGAAAACTTAAACTTCACTTTAACATAAGAAAATATGAACTTGAAAATGAAAATAAGTCATTAAATCATTTAAACTGAAACCATCCAAAGGTAAATCAAACAAACTTCAAATATTCAAATTGAAAGTTGAACTAAAAAGCTTTGCAAGGTCTTGCCACACAAGCTTATTTCTTTTCACTAGATCATTAGGTCACGGACCCTAGACTTAGGTTAGGTTAATCTGTGATACTCTATAATATTTTGTGTTGTGATGTGATGTATTTTTCATGTCTTTGTGGTGTATTATTTTAGACTAAAAAACTAAATAACTAAACTAAAAAAATAAAAAACAAAATCTAAATAATAAAAAATAAATAAACTAAACTAATAACTAAATAATAATAACTAATAAAACTAAATAACTAACTAACTAATAAAAAAAACTAACTGATAATAAATAACTGAATAAAAACTAATAAAAAAGTTATTATTATTTGGCTCAACGATCGCTTGGTCGAGTTGCAAAGGCTGACCAAAAAGTGCCCCAACTGCAAAAAGCACATCATGTGTAACAAAATGAATGGGCATATTAAGAAGAGATAACCCCACAAGGACAATAAGAGATTCCTCCTTAATGTTAAAAAGGGGTGACCACTTCAGTAAGTGCATTTGACAATTAAAGATAAAGAGTGATGCACAAAAATACGTGAATAATCTAGATCATTAGAAAGTTGAATCAGAATATGCTGAGGGTCAATAAGACCAATCGAGGCGCGGAGTGTTTCTTTTTTACCAAATCCAGAAGATGAAGCTACTGAGATCGAAAACAATAACAACTTCATTATTTGACACTCTTATCCATATAACATGGTCCACCTAATATCAGGTTCATAAATTTTACCATATTCTTGTAAGCCTAATACTCTGAAGGCATTTAGCAATTTTAATCACCCAACCTTAACTTTAAAAATATGAAATCACCGAGAACAACAAAAAAGTTGTAGTGATTGACTGGGCGAGTCACTAGATCGAAAAAGTTCATTAAAAAAAAATGACCACTGCTCACCATTCCTTAAAGTATTGAGAAGCATGAAGAAGTCCAAGTAGACATTAGGATACAAGAAAGCTTTTAATGACCTCAAAATCATATTCTCCTTGTCGCCTTTATTACAAAGTTTAAAGGAAGGTGAGAGACTACTATTATATTTAAGAGTTGGAGAAGATTTGATAAGCTTAGTCCTAATCAGAGAAGAACAGGAAAAATAGAGAATAATTTACTATGTGAGAAAGTCACTATGTAGTGTTCAGTTGTATTATTCGATCATCACAAAATGTGCACTCACACAGTTAGGAAAATTTGCCTACAATATAGTTTGAACGACATTCCTCACTTCCTTCCTTCAAGTGAAACTCCAAATCAAACCAACATCAAACCTAAATCAATTCCAACTTAATTAATTTTTCTCCAAACCCATGATTGAAATCCATGATTGAAGTTTATGATTAAAATTCCAAGTTCAGAATCCTTCTAAAATCCTTAATTCCCTCTTAAGGACTTAGCCTAAATCATCTTCAAATCAATTCAAATTCACAAAATTTTCTCATGACTCATTTATATTCTCATTTATATTCACATCTATAAATGAAATATAAATTGAAATCAATCAAATCAAATCCAAAATTGAAATTCCTAATTCAAAATCCTTGAGACAAGAGAAGTTGTAGTGGTCACCCAACATATGAAATCAATCAAATCAATTTTCTACTCTACCTAGGACTACTAGAGAGGTTGTCACCTTCATTTTGTACTTGAGACAAGAGAAGTTGGTTTTGGAGTTTGACTATTTCACCTCATCTATTCGGGTAAAGGTCATAAAGATGGGATTGCCCATTTCTAGGCAGTTTGTCGAATAAGGTGAGGAATTGACGTTTCAATCTTTGTTTTGTGAAGTCCTGGATTGAGTGGGTAGTGTTGAGTCCGCCCACTCCTTTTACTGTCGACAAGGTGGATGTTCATGTGATTTTGATTATAATTATCAATATATCCATGTAAGAATTTTATAAGTAGAACCTTGTTTTTGTTATTAGAAGAGGAAGTTTGAAATAATTTGAAAGCTGAGAGAGAACTAAAGGAGAAGTCAGGAGTCAGAAGTTCGTCATCATAAGTGTCTTCAATCACCACTAATTGTTATCGTCGACTGCCACTAACAACCGTTACAACCCAACTACTTTCACATAACTGTTGTAACTAGATTCTGAAACTCATATCCTCTTTATTTCTCAAATACAGTTTTGTAATTCTGTTATTGAGAAAGTTAAAATTTTGTAACTCAAAATACTTATAGTGAAGTATTTTAACTAGGCTAGGCCTTGTGAGTTTTTCTACTTTTTTATGTGATTTTTTATATTAAAAATTATTCTGCATTTTATTCAGTTCTCTACTATCTATGTGTGTTATGAACTCTCTTGCAAAACTGAAGTGTAAAGTTTCATTTTATCATTGTGAAGTTTCTGACATGCAACAAAAATAATTCTTACTCACAACAAATGAATCTCCCGTGGAGAAAGAAAGAGAAAATCTTTCATTGTAACTTTTCAATTTATGGGTGTAAATGAATGGAGCCGACTTAGAGCCACCCTCAACTTAAGCTTGAATTTAAGTTTGAATTTGATGAATTTATCAAGTTAGAGCTTGAGTTTTATTTTAAGAGTTTGAATTAGCTCACGAGCCCGCTCATTTATTATAGAAGATATAAAATAATTATGATTCAAATATTTATTATGATAAAAAAAATTTAGAAATTAGAAGAAAAATAACAAGAAATTACTTAATATAAGAGAATATGATATAATTTTTAAATAGTTTTAATAATTTTATACTTAAATTATTAAATGTTGATATATTTTAAATATATTTAATATAAATATTTATTAATCGAGTTGGATCTTGATCTACTTCTAGAGCTAGTGTGTGCTTAGCTTTGTTGACTCATGAGCTTTCGAGCCAAACTTGGCGAGTTCAAGAATTACACTTTTATTCTAATTCTACAAATAAAGAGATATTTCCATTTTAACATGGAGCTCTCCTATTTTTTTTATTTAAATTATATTTATATAAAATACATCAAATCATTATTTATATATCTATATAAAAATCCTATATACTAATTGATATGGCTCTCAAAATACCACTAGTCAAGCACAAATCTTGATAAGCGATATGATTTTGAGTCAAAAGCGAGAACAAGACTTAAAATATCATTGGAATCTTTGGAGACATCAATTAAATTCAAAACAACTCTCAAATATGGAATGTTTATAGTCAAATCGAGCGTCTCGACAAGCCGGATCTAATGAGCCTAAGATCTCATAATTCCAACTTCATTTAGGCATCCAAATTCTCAAAATACATCAAATGATCGAAGGAATCATCCTGAGCCGTCCGTCGAGGGGAGTGCAGACGACATGAATTTACAAGAATGCCCCTCCTCCCATCTATAAATAGGCCTTCATTCCTCACACCATTGGGGCCAAGGGAAGAAGAAGAGGAGCTGAAACAAGGGAAGAAGAAGAGGAGCTGAAACAAGTAAAGAAGAAGAGGAGCTGAAACAAGTAAAGAAGTGGAGGTGCCCGAGCAAGGAAGAAGAGGAAGAGTCCGAGCAAGGAAGAAGAGGAAGAGTCCAAGCAAGGAAGAAGAGGAGGAACCAAGCAAGGAAGAAAAGGAAGAGTCAAGCGAGGAAGAAGAGGAAAAGCCTAAGTGAGGAGGAAGAGAGCTCACGAGCTTGAAGATCCTCAAGCAGATCCAAGATCGCATCTCGTGACCATCAAACCACGCACCCGTCATCACTAATTGTGCATTCCCAGGAGTTACCCGCATCTCCACCATGTAACAATTACAACATGATCATTGTTACCGCGGTTATTTATTCTCTCATATGCAATTCTGTAATCCGTTATCGGAAGACTTTGTACTCTCAAACGGATATAGTGGAAGCTTTTCTTAGGCTAGCCCATGGTTTTCCCTCTTTCAAGGTTTTCCGTTAAAATTCGGGTGTCTCTTGTTGCTCTTTAATTATTATTGTCTTTGGACTTCACAACAAGGCTAAAGGCGTAAACTTTCACTCTCGTGGTTTTAATAGCAAGTTTGGCGCCGTCTGTGGGAAGCTGATTCCCATTATTTCATCTTGTATGACGATCAAGTTTCCCAACAAGATCAAAACCACCATCGAGGTGGAGCATTTCAAGCTTTTAAAGAGCGCAAGCGAAGAATGAAGATTCATCAAACTTTGTTCCTTGATTAGCCGGGGCGGGGCAACTCTCAATCTCAGAAGATCACGCATCTAATCGATTTCCATCCCAAGAAATAAGTTAAAGTTGGAAGATATTTCAACATTGAAGAGATATAGCTTTGCAATTATGTTTTCCACTCATACTCATGGAAAAATGAGACCAGGTTAAGGAGCAACTTTGGTACAACCAAAGCGGATGTTTTAATTGACCTCTCCATGCGAGGTTAGCGTCATCGGTAACACCACAAACAACCCGGATAGGTCAAAAAATTGGTGGATTCAATTTGACCTCTTCCATGCGGTTAACGCGTCGCCGGGTAACACCACGACAAACAACCTCGGATAGGTCAAAATCATAGCGGATTCAATTCGACCTCTTCCATACAGTTAACGTCGCCGGTAAAGACTCGACAAACAACCGGATAGGTCAAAAAATTCTCGGGATTGATTCGACCTCTTCCATACGGGTTGCGTCTCGAGTCACACTCGACAAACAACCTCGGATAGATCAAAATCCTCGGCCGGATTCAATTTAATCTCTTCCATTAACGTCGTCGACTTCAACAACCAAGATGGGTCAAAAGGTCGGTGGACTTCTACAACCTCTTCCATACAGTTAACGTCATGGGTAACTTCGACAAACAACCTCGAATGGGTCAAAAATCCCGGATTCAATTCGACATCTTCCATAGTTAACATTCGGGTAACACCACGACAAACAACCTCGGATAGGTCAAAATCGCCGGATTGATTACCTCTTCCATACAGTTGCGTCATCGGGTACACCACGACAAACAACCTCCGGATAGTCAAAATCGCATTCAATTGACCTCTTCCATACGTTGCGTCATCGTAAAGACTCGACAACAACCCGGATAGGTCAAAATCCTCGGCGGATTCGACCTCTTCCATAGGTCGTCATCGAACAACTCGACAACAACTTCGGATAGGTCAAAATCCGGCGGATTCAATTCACCTCTTTCATAGGTTAGCGTCATCGGGTAACACCGACAAACAACCGGATAGGTCAAAATCTCGGTGGATTCAATTGACCTCTTCCTGAGTTAACATCGCCGGGTTAACATCGCCGGGTAACACTGGACAAACAACCCGGATGGGTGAAATCCTCGATTCAATTCACCTCTTCCACCGCAGTTGCGTCGGGTAACACTCGACAAACAACCTCGGATGGGTCAAAATCTTGGATTAATTCAACCTCTTCCATACAGGTTAACGTCGTCGAGTCACACTCAGAAATAATCGGATAGGTCAATCACCATGTGGTCATCCCCGACGCCTATGCCGTCGACTACCATCGCGGTTAATTTGCCGAGCCACCCGTCGGCCGCCACTATAGCGGTCCGCCTTCCTCGTGGTCGGTCCTTCGCTAGCCGCCAGAGCAATCTCGTCGATCATCTCCGGCAACCTCGCGGTCACCACCATGCGTGCGTGATCATCCCGCAACTTCGCGCTAATGATCGCCGTGTTTGCCGATTGCTTGCCCTCGACCACCCCGTCGGTGCCAACCCACATAGCGGTCCGCGCGCCAATACCATCCCGGTCCGCCGACCATCGCGGCAATCGGGCCGGTCATCACCTAATGCGTCGGTCATCGCCACCGGCGTCATTCGCAGGTCGGCTGCCGTCGTCGTTGCGTTCGAAACACCCCGTCGGTAGCCGACCATTGTGGCGGGTAGCCGATCACCGGTCCTTCTACTCGCCACGTGATCTTCATGCTATCGCCGCGTCAACTTCGCGTCTCCGATTGTGGTTGCCAATACACCGTCGACCGACCCGCTGTCGCACTAATGGTCCACCGACCATCGTCGGCAATCTCCGCCGGTCACCACCATCGTCGCTGGTTATCCTCGCCGACCACCGTCGTCGGCCGCCATCGTCGAGCATTGCCGTCAACCCCAGTCTCCGGTTATCGTCTCCTTGATCGCCTCCCCCGGTCGGTCCGACGAGGCGGCGAAACAACGGCGTATATGCGGTGGGCGCGATGCGCTCACCGATGGCCGGCCGAAAGCGGGGCGAGGCGAGCGGAACCACGACGGTGTGCGTAGGCCTTGATGCTCCCAACGGACGATCAGGCGACGATAGCGGGCGAGCCGATCGCCGGAACCCGGCCACGCTCCGTGAGCGGTCCGGGCGGTGCAGGCGATAAGCCACCACGCCGGCATATGTACCGTGGGCCTTGATCGCCTCTCCCAACGAGGGCGGTGGGCGAAAGCTGACGAGGCGAAACGGCGTATGCAGGTGAGCCTTGATTCCCTCAACGGGCGGTCGGCGGATGCACCGACGATGTACCATGGGCCGGTCGCCTCCAACGACGGTCCGAAGCGGCGTCGCGGAACCACGGTGCAGGTGGGCCTTGATACCCAGCAGACGGTCCAACGGTAAGGAACCACGCATTATGTGCAGGTGGGACTTGATCGCCTCTAACCAGGCAGCGGGGCGATGGCGGAACCCGGCGTATGCAGTGGGCCGATCTAACGGCGGTCGGCGGCAACGACGGTATGCAGGTGGGCCCCGATCCTCTCAGCGATCAACAGGCCGGTAACGAACCACGGCGGTATCGTGGGCCGATCGCCTAGACGGTCAGAGCGAGGCAGTGCGATCTGACCTTATGTCTAGAGCCGCCTCTAACGGACGGTCGTGAGGCGATAGGAACCGACGTATGTCGTGGGCCTTGATCGCCTCCAACGGACGGTCAGAAGCGATGGAACCACGATGTGCAGTGGGCCTTGATCGCCTCTAGATCGCCTCCACACGCTCTTGATCGCCTTCTTGATTGCCTCAAAGGACCCTCACTCAAGAAGAAAGGAGAGGGAAAGGTGTGCCCTCTCCCTGGGGTATTTATAGCCCCAGAGAAAGGGTAAAACCCTTCAAAAATGGCTCAAACCCCAATTCTCGGTAGGCGTGGTGGATCTGCACGAGCGATGGCAGGCCGGCTACTCCGACGCCCGTTCGGCGGCTATTCACCCGACCGTCGCCGCGACCGGACCATCAGCTGACCCAGCGCCCGACCGTGCCACGACAGCGGGCGACCCGAGACGACCAGACCGGCATGGCCATGACAGCGGCCAGCGAACATAACCCACCCCGCCCAGCGCGTTCCGTGGACCCATGACCCAGCGTATCGGCCCGTGACCTCATGGTAAATCGGCGCCCAGATTTGACGATGGGCTGACCCATCACCGTGTCAAGACCATGCCAGCTTACATGCGGCCGGCGTCCACTGTATGATGATGGCGCGAGTCCGAGCGCTGAAAACTTCATTAGTTATTTTCAAGCATTTGGCACATATATTTTGGATGATTAAGCTAATGTCATCCAAAATAGGAGAACAGCGATATAGCTCTCAAAATACCACTGTCAAAGCACAAATCTTGATGTCAGCGATATGATTTTGAGTCAAACCGTCGAGATCGGCACTTAAAATATCATTGGAATCTTTGGGACATCAATTAAATCCCAAACAGCTCTCAAATATGGAATGTTTATAGTCAAATCGGCGTCTCGGGCCGGATCAAATGAGCCTAAGATCTCATAATTCGACTTCATTTGGGCATCCAAATTCTCAAAATACATCAAATGATCGAAGGAATCATCCAGATCCGTCGAGGGGTATGGAATTTATGAATGCCCTCCTCCCATCTATAATCTATCATTCCTTCATTCCATCAGCAGGGAAGAAAGAGGCTGAAAAGAAGAAGAGGCTGAAACAAGTAAAGAAAGAAGAGGAAAAGTAAGAAGTGGAGGTGAAGCAAGGAAGAAGAGAATCAAAACAAGGAAAAAAAGAGGAAGAGTCAAAGCAAGGAAGAAGGAAGAGGAGGAAGAAGGAGGAAGAAAAGGAAGAAAGAGTCAGAGCGAGGAAGAAGAAAGAATCAAGTGAGGAGGAAGAGAGCTCAAGAAGATCCTCAAGCAAGATCGCACTTGCACAAAATGCACTCCCATTTCGTACAAACCGCCCGCCACCGGCCGTAGTCACTAATTGTACCTGCGTTACGGAGTTCACCATCATAATTACAACGATCATTGTTATTTACGGTTATTTATTCTCTCATATCGATTCATCCGTTATCGGGAAGACTTTCTGACAGATACATGGTGGAAGCTTTTCTTTGAAATTTGCGTGGTTTTCCCCTCTTTTCGAGGTTTTTAGTTAAAATTGGAGTGTCTGCTTGTTATTCTTTAATTATCGTGTGTGTTTTGGAAATGATAAAATTTAAAGCGTACTTTCTCTGCGACGGGTTTTAGCACTAATGATATATTAATTCTATTTTTATAGTTCTTATACATAATATTAAAATTTTTAAATTATATTTTTAAAATACTTTTTTATTCAAATAATAATTTATCTTTATATTATTTTTATCTGCATTAAAATTTCTTTTAATAAATTAATTTTGATTATGCTATACATTAAATTCAGTCTCATATAAAAACAATCGGTCAATCAATTCATCATTTATATAAGATATATTTTAAATTTTTTATTTTGTGAAAATAGTAATGAAATTTGGTATGATATATCAAATATTCCTTTTCATGTGAATCACAGCTAAACGCCATTGCTCACATCTCCGAGAGCGACAAATCCGGAATGCAATTACTTGCCAATCCCGTAGATGACGCTTCCACTTTTCCGGGCCATCCCTGGGTCCCAGCTACGGCCACACAATGGCAGCTTTTGCAAAATTAACAGTTATACAAGGGCGAATTTAGTACATCGTTGGTCCAAAATCAGAATTTTTGGCTGCTGTGGCAATTTCCAGTGCGGGAGCCTGAAGCAGAATGACGATAAAACCCTCAGCTTTTGCAGGTTATTGCCAGCAAGCTGCCCTAATGTTTCGGCGTCGGTTTGCTTGATGGATGGATTATTGGGGCTGTTCCTGGAAACTCCATTGGCGCACGCTGGCCGAAAGCATGTGCTGATTGCTGAAGATAAAAGATTTGATTTTTTATTTACTCTTTCCATTTTTTTTTGGGAGGTTTGTTTCTGGGGGTCTGCCATAAATAGATATGGCTTAGCGTGTTTCCACTTGCAACAATGCTTTAAAATATTATATTTTTAATTTTGCCATTATAAGATAAATTATATTAGAAGATTCCTGAAATAAAATTAGAGGGACACTCTTCTTGTTAAATTCGTGAAAACTCCTAAATACCTTAAATGTTTTTTTTATTAGTAATGATAAAAAATATATTCAAGAGAAACTTCAACGAGCTTTTAGACATTGTGAAATTCAATTAATTCATCGAAAAGCTTAAATTATTTGGCATATTAAAAGTGATGATAGCATCATTTATTTGTATCAATAAATAAAGAGTTAAAAGAAGCACAATATACCAAAGAAATTACATCTTAAAATGATACTCCATTTTCTCTCATTAAAACATTGGTTAATAAATCATTATATTTTTCAATTTATTATATATAAGTAGTCATTGTTCTATCGTCTCTATTGTTAGCTCATCAATATTTTGTTCTATGATCACTAAGAGTTATTAGGATCAAATTTAAGACCCTTCATTCACTTGGAAATTAAGAGGATTATTTTAAGCTCAATATGTATATAGCTTCATACTCTTACGGATTAACCTCAAAATTCTTAATTGCTTTATTTTTTTTATATTAGTTTCTCTAATTTTGCACAACACTCATTTATAAGAACCTTAGTATAGTTGAGTATAGTGTTATAACTTTTATTCATAAATAATTGCATGCAATTAATCCAACTTTATGTCTATTTTTTTACATTGCCGTTTACAAAATTGTTGCTAAATTTTGTTACTAACATGATTAAGCTTATGTTTCAAATGATTTTTCATCATGCTTAGGCTATATTTGTTGAATAGAGATATCATTGATTATATCTCTTTTACTTTCAAAATCATTAAGAACTTCGGATTTTGTTGTTCTCCTAAGCCTTTTTAGGTTAAGACTAAGTTAGAGAAATCTTTTAAAATTATTAGTGATTTTCTTTTATTTTTGTGATAGATGGCCGAGATTAGAACACGTAGCTTCCCATGATTTACCCCTCTAAGCCGCGACTTTAATCTCAGTCGTTCGATCCTTGATCGGACGGTTGAGGAGAAAGCGTGTAGCGCTGCCACCACGTGGTGCTACGATGTGATGGGTTAAGTATCCAATCCCATCATGCCAGGAAAGTGCATTCCGCATCAGCGGCCCATGTGGCGTCGACGGGATTAAAAACTTAATTATGGTATTTAAATATTCTAATTAATTATGGAAACTTCTAAAATTCATATCTAAGCTTAGAAAAATCAAAAAAAATATGAAATAAATTGTAATTGATAGATATATGAATATAGAATATTTTAAAATTAATTTCAATGGATTTTAAATAGTATTTTTCTATGAATTTGAGTTTTTTGGGAATGTTATTTTATTAATTACCCTTTAATTACTCCACTGATTAATTCTAAACTTTTTGTGATTAATTAGTGGGATGACTCCTGCCTTCCCTAATTTTCTTGAGATTTATTGGTGGATTAATTAGAAAAATTTCTAGTTTATTACTTATTCCATCCTTAATTAAGGGTTAATTCACTAATTACCCGTTTAATTAATTTCATAAGATTCTAAAATTTATTAGAACTCAATTAATCTATCTTGGGTAGATTCTTAGGTGTTCAAGAGCTTAAGTACATTAAGAAAATCAAAACTCAACTCATATGTGTGAGGGGTGATTATGAAATTACTTAAGTTACAATCCCTTATTTTAATTAATCATTAATCATGAGTCAAATACTTTAGGCCATTTTCTTATTAAGTGCATTGCTGATTTAAATTCCTTGTGTGATTTTATGTCATCCTATTGACTTATAACTATTTAATTAACTATGCTAAGGTGGTATAGGAAAGGGGTAATTAACATGCTTAATTCATACCTCAACCTAAGTAACATATAAAAAATCATCTAATCACCTAAAAATTAAACTAAAATAACCAACATATGTGGGAATGGGTTAGGAACATAAAATCACCTCATATTTCTCAAATTAAATCAAACTCAAAACAAAATCAAACCTTCTTTAAAAATAATTTGATTCACTTTAAACTTTCTTATTTCATGAGATTGTCTTTAGGAATTAATTAGGGTGAATGTGTTTACATGATTTCATCACTTTAGTTCCTTCCTAACATACTAAATGTGTATGTCATATAAATTTCATGCATTCATTCTTTTCAAAAATCAAAATGAAAGTGAATTATTTTCTTTATGTCAAATTGTATATTTTGGCTAAAGTAAAAATATGAATGGATATTATCACTATTAAATTATAAATTATTTTCAAAATATATGAATCAATTAACAAAACTGAAAGAGTGTTACTTATATTTTATTTATAAGTTTGCATGATAATATAAAAATGTGTTTTATGTTTGCTTCATTTCTTTCTTCTTCCTAACATGGATTTGAATAAGATTTGCAAAGTGTATGGTTCTTTTAAAGAAACATAACACTTGCTCAAATATACTCTTATCCCCTTCCATGTTATAACTTAAGAAGGATCTTCATATTCACACATATAAGTTACATAAACAAATCAAACAATCAAGTATAACTTTTCTTTTGTATCCTTTCTTTTACATTCATTTCTTTTGTACATATGCTTATATTTAAAGAAAGTGGTATATTAGTCTGGACAACCCCGGGGTTGCGAGGCTTTAAGTAATCCTAAGTAGGTCTTGTACCTTACACCCCTGGTTAATAATGATTTCGTACTCACTTATGCCTTTCATACATGTGTGTGTGATGAATGGATAAGAAAACCTCTTTTCCTACTTAATGAAACCCATGCATCATAAAGTATTCAAATTTTCTTAAGCAAACCACTTAGCATTCATCATAAAGTGTGCTAAACATTCTCTATGTATAGATATGCTTATGATTCATTCATATGCATGTATGCATATTGAGAAAGAAATGAAATGATATATATTTTGTGAATTTAGTTCATTTACTTGATCTTAAAATGTTTTTCTTTTTGAATAGGTTTGTTTAGAATTAATCTAAACTTAAGATTAATTAAAATACATAATAAAATATTCACTAAACAAAACTAAACATGAATCCACTTTAGAAATTAATTAAGGTAGGGAAGGAAAGAGAAATTCTCTTCTCTTTTTCATATCTTAAAAACTTTATAAATTCTCTTTTATCTTAATTTTTTTCTTAGCTTTATAAATTGATTGAGATAGTACACCTCTCTTCAATTTCGTACCCGATCACCCTCAATAAGAATATCAGGATCTAATTGTCAAATACATAAAAAGAGAAAGATGTATATTTCCATCTTCATTTTATCCCATAGAGTGAAGATGGAAGTATATATTTTACTTCTTTAGAGATTTACATATAAAAATTTCACCACATGGTTAGCGTAAATCAATAGTTGGATTTCATAATCATCCATGAATTGTATCGATAGTTGAAGATTACATTTGGGAATTTTTGAATGTGTCACATATGAATTTAATTATACATTAATGCTATAATATTTTTAAGCATATTAATTTTGTGATCAAATAAAGATTAATTAATTTTAGGCTTTTGAGATATTTTTATTAATTTTGTATGAAATTATCATGTGTAGAGACCAAATATTTTATTTTATTTTAATGATTGACTGAAATAAAATAAAATGCTCAAGATAAATAGGATCATGGTCCCCATTCTAAAGGAAGAAGTTTTCATTTTACTCATATCTCATCAGTGAAAAGAAAGCTCTCTCTCTCTCTCTCTCTCTCTCTCTCTCTCTCTCTCTCTCTCAAGAACACCCCTTTAGAAATGGAAGGCCAAAATCCCGCATTAGCTCTTCCATGAATTCAGGTACGCTTCCAATTACATCTTCATGATGATTTGACATGAGATCTGGGCTAGATAAATTTATTTTTATTTTTATATATTTTTAACAAGTGGTATCAGAGCGGTTATTATATTGAATCGTTAAGAAATGATTTTTCCTCTTCATCTTTTATATTGATTATTTGAAAATTTTAGATCAAAGTATATGATTCAAAATTTTTGAGCAAATGATTTGATCATTTGCATGAAGTATCGATATCCTTTAGATGACTTTTCTATTATTAATTTTGAGTAAATTAATATAGCTAAATTTGCTTTATATTTTGATCATAATTTTAATTTTATGTGATCGATATATTTATTCTTGTATCTTAATAAAAAAAGAAATATGAAATGTTTTTCTGTCTATCGTTTATAATAAGAAATCATATTTCAGATTTTAAAAAAATATATATGAAGCAACTTCCGTAATTATTATTATTTTGACATTCTAAATATTTCCTAATTCAATAATATATATAATTCATTGGATTTCTAATGTGGAAAAGAGAATGCTTATTTTTATTAATTATAATATTATGCATTCTTTTCTTTTTATCGAATATATATAGTATCCAACTTACGCAATTGCTTTATTCAAATATGAGTTTGATGTTTTGAGTTTGCTAAAATTTGTTTTGTAATATTAAATGGATTCCGATAATATAAATTAGAATATTTGTTGAATATTATAATTAATATTTATTATTTTAAAATAATTTAAATTGAAATATTATGTCACCAAAGTGACCTCTACTATATCAATTTATTTATTTTTGAAGTATATGAATATTGCATATGGATTGTATTTAAATCTATGTGAAAAATCCAAAGGAAGATTATTTTTTGGCTAGATTTTGTGCAATAATAAATATGTGATAAATTTATATTTATCATGTATACAATATGTCGATCCAAAGATAGGCATATCTTTAGCAGAATTTATTATCAATATTTATTGACTGTAATTTTAAGAGTACCATTTATAAATTATTATTTATGTCCAAAGACTAAATTATAATGTTGTGTTAGGTATCTTATATGTGCTCATTTTATTAAATATTTTATTTCAAGCATATATTTTGTTTACATTATATATGCATATGAAAAGGACATGTTGTTAAATATTATTTTTATTCTTTTCGCTTAATGTTTCTTATATCGCCAATTTGAATAACATTTCTGCTCAATGACATTAACTTTAAGAAATGAAAAGAGCATATCTCCATTATTCTTGGGTGTATGGATCTTGACTATGCGATCTGACGTCTTCCTTTTGAAAGCACTATTAAACAAAGGGCTAACTTCGAAAAGTGGGAGTGTTTTAACCGCATGAGTCTTATGATCATGAAGCATTATATTCCAGAAACCATAAGAGATGCAATGCCTGAAGAGGAATGTGCTAAAAGTTTCTAAGCCAAATAGCGACTTTGTTAATTAAAAGGTCGAGTACTATTCTTAGTAAACTCATTTCAAAGTGGTATAAATGCAATGAAAATATAAGGGAGTACATTATGGAGATCTCTAATTTTGTCACCAGACTGAGAGCACTAATTAGAGATATCTGATGATATTTTTGTACACTTAGTTTTGATCTCTCTTCCTACACAATTTAATTCTTTTAAGATAAGTTATAATACTTAAAAGGAAAAATGGACTCTTAATGAGCTCATTGCTCAATGTGTGCAAGAGGAAGAGATTGAAACATGAAAAAATGAAAGTGTTCACTTAGCTACTTCTCTCGTGACATTGTTACTAAAGAAAGGACTTATAAAGGCAAACTGAGACAAAGGGACTTCACACATAAAGTGCAACAAATGATAATCTTTGCTTGTTTCTTTTCAAGAAAATCATCATGTGAACAAGGATTGTCCCAAGTATACAAATTGGCTGGTGAAAAAGGGTAAAATTCTCAACCTTATTTGTTCCGAAGTTAATTTATCTTTAGTACCAAATCACACTTAGTGGATAGATACAGTGCTACTCACATAAGTGACTATGCAGGTTGTCTGAGAGGCGAATGTCAATCTTTGAAAGATTCATCTATGTGGGAAATGAATAAAGCTCATGTTAAAGCAATATGCTTATATAGATTATATCTAGAATCTGGTTATATTTTGAATTTATATGAGACTTTTTATGTGATGCCATTTAGATGAAATTTAATTTCTATTTCTTGTTTGGACAAATCTGGTTATTCTTATTCATTTGGAAATGAAAAATTTAATCTCTTTCAGTATTCAAATATTATTGGTAATGGTTCCTTGATTGATAATCTATATAAATTAGATATTTTTGCTTCACAAATTAATGAAACCTTGTATGCAAGCAATTTTAGTACAAAGCAAAAATTAATGAATGAGAATTCATATATGTTATGGCATAAGCATTTATGACATATTTCTAAACATAGAATTGAAAGACTTGTGTCAAAAGGAATTCTTGATTCTTTTGATTTTTGGATGATAAACTCAGATAGAATGTATCGAGGAAAATAAAACAAATATCGAAAGTTAATATGAGTTTAAATATCTTAAATTAATTCATATCATATTTGTGGTTCATTCCCTATAGCTACTTGGAATGACCAACAATATTTCATTACTTTCATAGATGATTATTCTCGTTATGAGTACTTATACTTAATTTATGAGAAGTCACAATCACTGAACGTATTCAAAAATTTTAAGGCTGAAGTTGAAAATCAACTTGGAAAGAAAATAAAAGTCATCTTATAGGTGAATACTATGGCAGATATGATGGATCAGGTGAACAACGTCCAGGCCCTTTTGCCAAATATTTAGCAGAATGTGGCATCGTTCCTCAATACACAATGCCAGGGACTCCAAGTCAAAATGGTATAGCTGAGAGACAAAATCGGACCCTTATGGATATGGTTAGAAGTATGATAAATCATTCTTCTTTACTAGATTCACTTTGGGGAGAAGCCTTAAAGACTGCAGTTTACATCCTTAATAGAGTTCCAAGCAAAGCAGTAGCAAAAACCCCATATGAATTATGAATTAGGAAGAAGTTTAGTATTAGACATCTTCATGTCTGGGGATGTCCAGCGGAAGCTAGGCCATATAAGCCTAATGAAAGAAATTGAACTAAAGAATTATAAGTTGTTATTTTGTTCGATACTCATAAAGGTCGAAGGGTTTTAAGTTTTATGACTCTTCAAATAAATCCTTTTTTTGAGGCAATGCTAAATTTATTGAGGAAGTTGAATATGATGGGAGTAATAAACCTAGAAATTTTATATTTGAAGAAATTTACTCTTCCTATAGTTATAATAGAAAATGATCATATAATTTTGATCATATTCAAGTTATAAATACTGATAATCAAAATATTTTTGAGTTAACTCCCACTCATCTTGAGGAATCACATAACCTCAAATTGAAGTATCATTATGAAAATCCATTAGAAGATTATTTCAATTTGATATATGTGTGTATCTCCAAGAACATGAGTTTGACATGGATTGAGAGTGATCCAATCTCTTTTAGTCAAGTCAAATAAAGTGTTAACTCTCATAAATGGATAGAAGCCATTGAGAATGAGATGAAATCAACGAAAGGTAATGATGTTTAGAATCTTATCGAATTGCCTAAATCAGTAAAACTTATTGGTTGTAAATGAATTTTTAAAACCAAACGGTATTCAAAAGGCAGTGTCGAAATATATAAAACACGTCTAGTTGCTAAAGGTTTCACTCAGAAGGAAGGCATTGATTATAAAGAGACTTTCTCTCCAGTTTTTTCGAAATACTCTTTTAGAATCATTATGACACTAGTAGCTCATTATGATTTAGAGTTACATCAGATGGATGTAAAGATTATTTTTCTCAATGGTGACATTGAAGAAACTATATATACGATGCAACCAAAAAATTTTCAATCTTCTGATTCAAAACACTTGGTATGCAAATTAAAGAAATTCATTTATGATTTAAAGCAAGCTTCCCATCAATGGTATAAGAAATTTGATCGAGTGATTACTTCTTTAGGCTTTAAAGAAAATACTATTGATCAATACATTTATTATAAAATAAGTGGGAATAAATTCATCATCCTAGTGCTATATGTTGATGATATTCTACTAGCAAATAGCGATATAGGCCTTTTGCATGAAACTAAGAAATTTCTTTCAAATAAATTTGAAATGAAAGATCTTGGAAATGAATCGTTTGTGTTGGGTATAAAAATTTATCGAGATCATTCTCGTGGTATACTTGGTTTATCAGAAAAGGCATATATTAATAAAGTGTTTAGTAGATTTGGCATGAAAGATTGTGCGTGAGATACACCATTGCTAAAGGTGATAAATTCGTTTGCTTCAATGTCCAAGAAATGAATTCAAAAAGAAAGAGATGGAAAAGATCCCTTATGCATTTGCAGTAGGGTGTCTTATGTATGCTCAAGTTTATACGCATCCGGATATTGCGTACATTGTTGGAATGCTTGGCATATATTTAAGTAACCAGAATGAATCATTTGGAAGAAATGGGTTATGCGATTCAAGAGAACAAAAGACTTTATGCTCACATATAGATCGATCATTTGGAGATCATGGGGTACTCGATTCGATTTTGTTGGTTGCGATAGAAGAAGATCCACTTTTTATATTTTCTTATTAGGAGGTATATCTTGGAAAAGTGTTAAACAAACTTATAGCTTCCACTATGGAAGAAGAATTTATAGCTTATTATGAGGCATCAAATCAAGGAATATGGCTATGGAATTTTATCACTAGGCTAAATATTTTTGATGGAATAGAGAGATCATTAAAAATAAATTGTGATAATAAAGCTGCTGAGTTGTATTCAAAGAACAACATGAGTTCGTCAAAATCAAAGTATATTGACATAAAGTTTCTTGTTGTAAAAGAAAGAGTTCAAAGTTCTCAAGTATTTATTGAATATATAGTACATGATTGGATCCACTTACAAAAGGTTTACCATCCAAAGTATTTCATGAACATATGGCTCGTATGGGAGTGGTTTACTTTGATGATATGCTAGCATAGTAGGAGTTTGCTTATGATGTTCAATGATTGTAAATATATTTTTCTGATGAGAATAAAGTATTGTTATTATCTTATAGTTGAAAACTCTAAAATAAAGTTATATAGTTTCAATTACAGTTTAGCATAAATAAATGAAACTATTTATAACTCTTTTGAGTTATAATATAGGATCAGTTGAAAATAGATATGATATATGATCACATTACATGAAATTTTTATGCTACACATCCATACTTGATCTATGTCATTACTCATATTGATTTATTGATCACAGATGGGTCTTGTTATAGAAAAATTATATTAAAGATTACTTTGATTCTATGTCAATATTATTAATGGATCAGATTATCTAAAGATATTTTTCTTTGAAGATAGCAAATATTGAGCTCTTAAAGAATTTAATAATGTATAATTGTCAAGCAATATACATGTGGCCCAAGTGGGAGATTGTTGAATTTTTTGAATGTGGGCTCACATATGAATTTAATTATACATTATCGTTATCTTATTTTTAAGCCTATTAATTTTTTTGATCAAATAAAGATTAATTAATTTAAGACTTTTGAAACATTTTTATTAATTTTGTATGGAATTATCATGTGTAGAGACCGGACATTTTATTTTATTTTAATGATGGATGAAATAAAATAAAAAGTATAAATAGGGTCATGGTCATTCTAAAAGGAGAAGTTCTCATTTTACTCATATCTCTTGGTGAAAGAAAGTTTTATCTCTCTCTCTCTCTCTCTCTCTCTTTCTCTCTCTCTCAAGAACACCCCTTTAGAAGGTCAAAATCTCTCATTAGCTCTTCCATGGATTGTGAGATGTTTTGATGATTTGACATGAGATCTGGGCTAGATAAATTTATTTTTATCTTTATATGTTTCCAATAGATTCATGATTGTCTTCATTTCATTCCAAACAGAGAATTAAATTTTTCTAGGGATTAATTTTATTTTTAATTTTTTTATGTTATTTTTGAAAACATATTTATTTAGAATAATTTTAATTATTTTTATTTGCTTTATATAATTTTCCAACAAATTCTTTATATATATTCCAATGATTTCTTATCTTAATATTTTTTCTAGACATTTTTTAATTAATATAAATCTATCCAAACAAATTAGCTATTAGAAAAATCATAGATTACATATCTTTTTTTTTGTCTCTCTAATATATTTTTATTTATTTGCTTATAAATAAATCTTATTATTATCATACTACTTATTTGATATCAATCAGGTATGTGTTTGTAATTATTTTTTAATTTTGATAATATATATTATAGATTCATGATGTTCAATTTATATATATATATATATATATATATATATATATATATTTAATTTACAATCTATAATAGCATTTTTTATAGATATGTATTTTATAACATCTTCTACCTAGTGTGAACTTGTTTATTTGCCTATATGATTGAGTAATTAAACTTATTGCAAGAGGGCGACTTATGAGAATCAATCGGTTGATTTTTGAAATAAATTATTTATGGGTATTGGTGAATGTGCAACAAAATAAGCTTGAATGTGTATATGAAATATATGCTTGTGTCTCATTTCTTTGTAGGTTTCAAGATCCAATGTAGCTGTAGTCAAAGACATTTGTGATGTCACAAAGACATTGCTATTCACACACTCAATAGAGTGTCAGTAAGCCAAACTGTTAGATGTGGCATCTTTGAAATCTGTTGAAATTTGGACTAAAGTTTAGACTTAGAAAAAAAGAGAAAAAAATTCTTTACTGCTCTTCAACAAAATTAATCCTTATATAATATAAAGAAAGTCTATATTTTTTTCATCCAATGATTTCTTATCTTAATATTTTTTTCTAGACATCTTTTAATTAATATAAATCTAACCAAACAAATTAGCTATGAAAAAGAAATCATAGATTACATGTCTTTTTGTTGCCTCTCTAATGTATTTTTCTTTTTCTTTATTTTCTTACAGATAAATATATTGTTGTCACACTACTTATTTGGCATCAATCTGGTATGTGTTTATAATTATTTTTTAAATTTGATAATATATATATTAGAGATTCATGATTTTAAATTTTACATATGTATGATTATATTAAGTCATACTTATATATTATTTTTTAATTACAATCTGTAATAGTATTTTTTTATAGGTATGTATTTTATAACATCTTCTACCTACTGTGAACTTGTTTATTAGCCTATATGATTAAGTTGTTAAATTTATTGCAAGAGGGCGGCTTATGGGAGTTAATGGGCTGATTTTTGAACTAAATTATTCATGGGAATTGGTGAATGTGCAACAAAATAAGCTTGAATGTGTATATAGAATATATGCTTCTATCTACTTTCTTTGCAGGTTTCAAGACCACACTAATGCCTAATAGGGATGGTTGCAGACATATGATCGTAAGATACCTCTCGCACTTCAATAGGATGTCGACTAAATCAAAAAACTATTAGATGACACATCCGAAATCTTTAAATTTGGACTAACTTTTAGACTTAGAAAAAAAAAGAAAAAAAAAATTTTTACAGCTCTTCAACAAAATTAATCCCTATATAATAAAAAGATAGTCTAAGTTTTTTTCATCCAATGATTTCTTGTCTTAATATTTTCTCTAGACATCTTTTAATTAATATAAATCTATCCAAATAAATTAGCTATTAAAAAGAAATCATACATTAAATATCTTTTTATTGCCTCTCTATTATATTTTTCTTTATTTTCTTATAGATAAATCTTATTCTTGTGATACTACTTATTTGACTTCAATCAGGTATGTATTTATAATTATTTTTTAAATTTGATAATACATATTATAGATTCATGATTTTAAATTTTATATATGTATGATTATATTAAGTCATGCATATATATTATTTTTTTAATTTACAATATGTAATAGCATTTTTTTTATAGATATAAAATTTATAACATCTTCTACCTACGGTGAACTTGTTTAGTAGCCTATATGATTAAGTAGTTAAACTTAATGTAAGAGGGCGGCTTATGGGAGTAGATGGGCTGATTTTTGAAATAAATTATTCATGTGTATTGGTGAATGTGCAACAAAATAAGCTTGAATGTGTATATGAAATATATGCTTGTGTCTCTTTTCTTTGCAAATTTCAAGACCCCGCTAATACCCAATAGGGCGTAGCGGGTGCAAATACACAGTTGTGGTATCACAAGACACCACTCACTATGTAGAATAGGGCGTATCGTGTAAGCGAAAATTGTTAGATGTGGCATCCCTATGCGGAAATGCTGTCAAAATTTAAACTAAATTTTAGACTTAGAAAAAAAAAAGAGAAACAAAATTTTTACTCCTCTTCAATAAAATTAATCCCTATATATATTTACTACTTTTATCAATAACTTATAATATGATTATTATATCATTTATATTTTAACATCAATTAATAGCTTATAATTTTGCTTAGAACTAAAACAAATATATCTATCTGATATGGATGATCAATGAAAAAGATAATAACAAATAAGACAATATTCTAACATGTCTATTGAAGCAAAGCAAAGAAAAATAGAAGCTATTATCTCAGCTAGAAAGTGACGAAAGAAGAATTCAAATCTTGAAATTGCATGTATTGCATCAACTTCAAAATCATCAGGTTAAATAAACTATAAGTTACATTCTCTTTGTATATATTACATATTTATGCACTATTTAATTTATATAAATTTATCTTAAACAGATGTACAAGTGACACATATTGATGATATGATTGTAAATTATAGTTCAAGTTTTTCAAATTTACACATTCTTGAAGGACCACATCTTTGTTCATATTGTAATGCAAGAATATTTCAATTTGAGCGACCAATATTTTGTTGTTAAAATGGAGAGGTCGTACTAGCATCTACTAATGTTCCAGAACAGTTGTATGAGTTATTTACTTCAAATTCAAGTGAATCACATGAATTCAGAAGTAAGATCAGAGCATATAATAGTATATTTTCATTCACATCATTTGGAGCTCACATAGATCAAGAATTAGCAAATTCAAGACAAGGAGTATAAACATTTAGAGCTCAAAGACAAATTTATCATAGTCTTCTATTTGTTATTAAAGGATTTAATGGTCCATGCTATTTTTAGTTTTATATGTATATATATATATATATATATATATATATATATATATATATATATATATATATATATATATATATATATATATATATATATATATATATATATACATATATATATATATATATATATATATATATACATATATACATATATATATACATATATACATATATATATACATACATATATATATACATCATATATATATATATACATACATATATATATATATATATATATATATACATATATATATATGTTACTGATCAATCAAATAATCGATTGAATATCATTGGTGATTTGAATCTTTGGATTTAATTAAACAAATAATGGGTATACTTTCAAATGAGATCTAAGTAGAAAAAATTAGAATATAATGAATAGATCAATTGAATTCAAGTGAAGCAAAGTTAATATATACACTTCACATTCTAAGAATTAAACATTAATTTGGTTGTTTTTTTTTACAATATCCACTTTTATTTCCAAATGGAGAAGTTGGTTGGCATCAAAATATCAATAGAATTTCCAAGTTTGAAAGAGATCATCAAAATATGATTATATAAGTGATGAAGCTGGTGCAACTGAGGAAGATGTCTTCAACCAAGAAGAAAATAGTAATTATTGTATATATATCATCTTATTAAATTATGTATAATGATCATTTATTATTATTAATCATATTTATTTATGTTACAAAAAATATAAAATCAGCAAAACATCGAGTTTCATGCAGAGAATATTATAGTTGTTGCGTGCTAGAAAACTAGTTGCGGTAGAGTAAAATTTTTGTAGCTTCATTGTGAAATCCAACACACAGTATAAAAGTGTGACCAATAAAACTGGAATTTTTACGGAAAATCTCAAAAGAGAAAACCACGCCTAGCCCAAGAAAAGCTTCCACTATGTATCTGTTTGAGTACAAGATCTTCCGTCACAGGAATTGTATATGAGAAAGGAAACGTATGTGATAATCAAAGATGTAGCGATTGCTAGTAGTAGCGAGATGATGGTGGAATGGCGGGCAATCAGGTAAATGCGGGAACAATTAAGAGAATTGCCGTGTGGTTGATGACCGTCAGTGGCGACGATTTCACTTGGAGGATCTTTAGAGGTCTCTCTCTCTTGCTTTGGGCCTCTCTATGAGGAATGAGCTATTTATAGATTGAAGAAGTGGCGTCTGTAAATACATGCAACATCAGAACCACTCTCCATCTGACGGCTCATGATGATTCCCTTGATCATATGAAGTATTTTGTGTATTTGAATGCTCAAATGAAGTCGAAATTATAAGATCTTTGGCTTTTAGAACCAGCTTGTCGAGACGCTCGATTTGACTATAAACACTCCATATTTGAGAGCTTTTAGGAATTTAACTGATATCTCAAAGTTTCCAATGATATTTTAAGTGTTTGATCTCGACCAGTTTCAATTTATGATTAGCTTGCTTTCGGCATCAAGATTCGTGCTTCGACTAGAGGAATTTTCAGGCTCATATCAATAGTTACAAACTTTAAATTTGCCAAAATGATAAATCAATTCTTTTATATTGTGGTAGGCTATTACATCAGTATGTTGTTAATATGTATGTTAAAATTGAGACAAGTCGTTTGGACTTTTATAGAAGAAATCAACAATACGATCCAGTTATATAAAGGCTTAGTTGATACTATGACATCTAGAGAAACATTAAGTAATAATGTTGGCCAAAAAAGTATTTTGCCTACTTCATTCATTGGAGTACCGCAGACAGATATTTGGATGCAATGGCTTTTGTTCAACATTTTGGAAAGCCAAACTTGTTTATAACAATGACATGCAATCCAGAATGGGTAGAAATACAAAATGAGTTAAAGATAGGCCAATCTGTACAAGGTAGACCAAATTTAACAACACGTATAATCAAAGCTAAAATTCAAGATTTGAAGGAACAATTATTCAAGAAGTCCATTTTTGGAGTTATAGCTACTTATGTATATGTTATAGAGTTTCAAAAAAGGGGACTTCCACATGCACATTTTTTAGTAATTTTAAAGAGTGGATTTAAGATAACAATGTGAGAACAATTTGATAGAATTATATCTGTAGAGTTACCAGATCCTTTCAAATACAAGAATCTATATGGATTAGTTGTAAACACATGGCGCATGGTCCATGTGAAACTTAAATAGAAAAAAACCCATGCATGAAAAAGGATTTTGTAAAAATAAGTACCCAAGATCTTTTCATGTGAAATATCAATAGGTGATGAGTCATATCCAATTTATCATAGAAGAAATGGTGGACAAAATGTTAAAGTAAGAAATTATATTTTAGATAATTATTCCTTATAATCCATATTTATTATCTAGATATAATTGTCATATAAATGTTGAGATATGTTCAGGCATAAAAGTAGTAAAATATATCTACAAGTATATTTATAAAAGGCATGATAAAGTTTCAGTTTCAATTTCAATTTCACAACAAAGTAGAAGAAAACAAAATGATGAGATCCAATAGTACCAAGATGGAAGATGGGTATCAGCACCAGAAGCATTATGGAGAATATTTGTATTTAATTTAAAGGAGATGTATCCATCGGTGTGTAATTTACAATTACATTTAGAAGACATGCAACTGTATACTATAAATTAAATCAGAATTTATGTGATTTACTGACATTTAATACTATCAAAAAAACTATGTTGATAGAATTTTTTGAGCTAAATAAAAGAGATTCAGAGGCAAGAAAATATCCATATAGAAATTCTAAAAATATGTATGGGATAAGACAAAAAACTTTGGAAAAGATGACTAGAATTTGAGCAAATTGGTCGTATAAACACTACAACTACATTAGAGGGTGAAAGATATTATTTAAGAATGTTATTAAATAATGTTTATAGACCGATATCATTTACTGATTTATTAAAAGTTCATGGCATACAATGTTCCACATTTAAAGAAGCTACAAAGAAGCATGGTTTGTTAGAAACTGATGACTATATTTCAGAATGTTTAAATGATGCAGCTAATTTCCAATTGCCATTTGAATTATGACATATATTTGCTGCTATTCTAATTTACTGTGAGCCAATAAATATACATCAACTATGGAATACCTGTTATAATCATTTATCTTGGGATTATCAAAATAGTGGTATTCTTTCTGAAGAATTATGTGTAACAAAAACTTTAATGAACATTAGTTTATTTATTGAGAGAATAAAAATATAAATGAATTTGAACCGCCTAAATTACCCCAAGAAATTATTGTTCCATTTGAAAATGATGAAGAAATTCAAGAGGGAAATAATGGAAGAATTAAATGTCATAACACCAAGTGAAGATATCAACTTAATTCACGACTTAATGAAGATCGAAGAAGGCATAAGAAAAAATTATAAACGTGTATATCATAAACGAATGACATGTTTTTTTATAGATGGTCCTGGTGGTACAGGAAAGACATATTTATAACGAGCATTACTTGTAACCTTGAGAAAGAACAGTCATATTGCAATAGCAATAGCAACATCGTGGTAGCATCAATCTTGCCGATAACAACACATTCAAGATTTAAAATACCAATAAATACAAGTAAGTAAGTACATGCACAATACCAAAGCAAAGTGGTGTTGTTCAATTACTTATGAAATCAAGTATTATAATTTGGGATGAAGCATCAATGGTAAAATGAAAGAATAGAGTCTCTGACAAAACATTAAGAGATATTATGAATAACTCGATTATTGGTGGTAAAATTGTATTTAGGTGACTTTTCAAGTTATCTGTAGTAAAATGCATCAAAATGAAATTATCAAGTATAGCTTGATTAAGTCATATTTATGATCATATATAGAAGTTTTCAAATTAAAAGAAAATATGAGAGCAGTGATTCAATATTTTGAATTTATACTTAGAATGAAAATGAGATGAACAAGCGAAGATGGATTAAAGATTCGATGAGATGAAAATAACTTATGTGAGTGAAGAAGCTTAAGATTTGTTAATAATTGATATATTTCTTTGTTTACATGAAAATGCTATGTCATTACATTATGAAAAGAGCTATCTTATAAAAATGAGTATGTGGATAAGACAAATCAAAAGCTTATAAAATGCTTTCCAAAATGAAGTAATTTACTTTGGTTACATGTTATTGATGAAATCTAATCTCTGTAGAATTTCTAAACTCATTGACACCAAATGGACTTCCTACATCAACTTATTCTCAAGAAAAAATTGTCAATAATCTATTAAGAAATTTAGATAATGGATTATGCAATGGAACAAGAATGATTTGTAAATCATTTAAAGAAAATGTTATTCTTGCAGAAATATCAACTAATCAATTCTCAGGCAAACTATTTTTGATTCCAAGAATACCATTACATCCAAGCAAAGATGAGACTCTAAGATTCAAATTTCAAAAAAAAACAATTTCCAATACGTCTATGTTTTGCAATGACAATCAACAAGTCATAATGTCAAACAATACCTAATGTAATATATCTTCCCCATATATTCTCACATGGACAATTATATGTTGCATTATCAAGAATTTCATGAGCATATAAATATCATACAGATAAATATGCATCAAAACAAAGTCATTATACAAGAAATGTTATATACAATATATTGATATTTTCTCAATAATTTTGGGTATACAAAGAAGTTGCAATATTTTTTTGATATAATATTTTTTAACTTATTTTTTTAATCAAAATATCATTATACTTTTGTTTTATTTCTAAAGCATGTGCTTACATGACTAACTTCTTTTTTATTTTTATAATAGGTTAATATTTATGGATTCATCAATTATCATCACAAACTTATCACTACATCAACGTTATTGGACTATAAAGCTTTTAGTGATTGAAAAACAAAATTAAAAAATTTAAAATCAAGTGAAAATTTTGAAAGTTACTTTGATGGATGTCCGTAATTATTTTTTATTAAATAGATTTGAATTTTATCATATCATTATATACAATTTAGTTAGTGATGAATAATATTATATTCTTTAGAACTAATATTATTTTAATATTTATTACATTGACTTCTTTTGTTTTATGAAGAGGGTGCAAAGATATATGCAATAATATTCATGATATTATTGATAAGTTTGCTAATTAAAAAAGTTTATGCGATTTCAAATGGCCAAGTTAAAACATAAACAAAAATTCTATAATGTCATGAAAATTTTGAGTTTATATTAAATAAACTCACAAAATTGTCTGAAGAAATGGATGATAATCATTCTCATCATCTACTAAATTATCAATAATACTAGATATCAAATTATCAAGTAAATATTTTAATTATTTTATTACATTTCTTTCTTATCATATGACATTCATTATATTAATAAATATTTTATTATTTCTTAAAACATATATTCTCTTATTGGTTATGAGCGTTAATGAAGTTAGATTTATCGACAAAGGGATAAAAAAAAATTATGAAGAGAGATACAAGTTTTGATTGAGGTATGACATTTAAATTAAAATTTAAGGAAAAAACTTAATCTATGACATTTTTTTATGCTTCAGGTCTGAATTATTTACATTCATATCATGAAACATTGGCTATAGTGCAAGGACAATAATTAGACGCAATGAAAGATGAGTTTCCAGTAATCTTAGCAAAATCAATTGTTGGGAATACTTTAATGGTATAATAGTTTTAAATGTATTTTAATATTTTGTAATAAAATAGTTTAATGGTTCCAACAATTTATGTTTGTATTAAATATTTTGTTATAAATATTTTATAATACTTAAATATTTAAAATCACAAGTTTTACATTGTCAACAACTTCATCAACAATTTTTGAAATTAATCCAGATTTGCCAGAATCAAAAGAAATCAAAGATTGGTATCTATCTTGCTTTTTTGAAAATTAGAATGATTTGTCTATTATACTAATTACTTTCAATTAACATGAAATCCAATTTGCAAGTTCAATGAAACTAAATACTCTATGGATCCATCAACAAAGAAGGATATATACTAACGATCTTTTTTAGGATTAATACATCACATTCATGAGGTACTTTATATGTATGTACATTTTAAAAATTTATTATAACTAATTTATTATTTTTTTACTAGATCAAGAACTATGATATAATGGTGTCTATAAAGGAATAAAGAAGAAGGAAACCTTTGGTATAATGAATGTAAAAACATGTAAATCAAAGGTAATTATCAAGGAAGATGCAGTAGAATGTACTAAGTGTTCAAATAACAATATAGAATATAGTTTGAGATAATTAATTTATAAAATTAAAATACTTTATTATTATTATTATTGTGTATGTATGTTATACTGATTTTGTTTCAAATAGGTACTTTATTAAATTAGATGTTGAAGATACAACCTCAAATTCAATATTTACACTATTTGATGAAGAGGCTGAAGACATTATTGGTATGCTAGTTATAGAACTATAAAAAATAAATGTAATATATTAACTTAATTGTAAATTTTTAAATAATATATGATGTTTTTGTTATTTATTTATTTTATTTTTATATTGCAGGAATCAGATATTCAGAAATATAAAGAAATTCTCACAAATTTCATTGGCTCTACTTACACTTTCACAATTAAATCACAAGAGAAGATATATGGGAATCGATCTCTATGTACACTCACTTCAATCAATAAAGAACCTCTGATAGCAGATCTAAAAAAATCAAATTGGAGAAAGATTAAAAAATAATTCATTGAAAATGTGTATTTATTCTATAAGACAAAATCATCAAGTCAAAACACTTAATGTTTTCTTTCCATTTTCTTATTTACATAATCTTCTACTATATCTTTTATTTATGTCCTTAAATTATGATTAATTATGTTGGCATGTTGACATATATCATGAGTGGATAACAGTTTTATCAAATATAACTCTACAAGTAACAAGATGAATCTTAAGAAATATATATTTTCTATGACACGTACTTTGTAATCATCTAAAAAAAAATTGATTTTGTCATTAAAAATAAAAATTTCATTTTAAAATAGAATAGAATGTTTGTTAAGCTTAGATCATAGGAAAATCTTAAACTAGGAGATCATACATGGGGGATGTTGAAGTCCTCCAAGTCGATGTTTTAAGCTTTCTTATATTCTTCTATGATCTCTTCCACATTGCACTTAATTATAATTGCAACAAAGATTAAACAACTACAAGTTGCACTATAAACAAATTAACATATAATATAAAGTTATGAAGTTAAATGAATCTGCATTGTCAATTCCTATCAAAATTGAATGAAAACAAACTCATCTATTTTTAAATCTATTATCTATCATAAACCAGCTAATTGGTCACTTTACCTGATCATCAAAGGGCAATTATCACTATCTTTTATCATTATTATCAAATGCTAATTATCTAAAAGTAATGATTGAAAATCAAATTAACTTATATGCTTATAACTTTTTGTATATTTTATAAATACATGAAACATTATTAATTAAACTATAAGATTTGGAATTTTAATATATAACATTTTTTATAAATAGAAATAAGAACTAATTATTTTCATTTTCTTTAATAAAAAATATAAATTAAATCATATAATTTAATATTTATAGTTGATATGACCCTGAAAATTCCTCTAGTCGAAGCACGAATCTTTATGCAGCAAGCTAATCGAAATTGGTGAGATCAAGCTCTTAAAATATCATTGGAAACTTTGGGACATCGGTTAAATTCTTAAAAGCTCTCAAATATAGAATGTTTATAGTCAAATCGGCGTCTTTGGCGGATCCAACAAGCCAAAGATCTTACAATTTCAACTTCATTTGAGCTTTCAAATACACAAAATACATCATATGATCAGGGAATCATCATGAGTCAGATGGAGAGGAGTAGTTCAATTTTGCATGTATTCTGAGCGCTCATCTAAATAGCCCCTCATTCCTCATATGAGGAGAGGCCAACAGAGAGAGAGAGAGCTCTAAAGATCCTCCAAAGTCGTCCACCACTTTACGGTCGTCAACCACGCGTCGTGCCGTTGATCCTACGACCTCTTCCACGCAGTTGCGTCGTGTAAAGACTTCGACAAACAACCTCGGATGAGTCAAAATCCTTAGCGAATTCAATTCGACCTCTTCCATACTGGTTAACGTCATCGGGTAACACCCTGACAAACAACCTCGGATAGGTCAAAAATCCTTAGCGGATTCAATTCAACCTCTTCCATACAGGTTGCGTCGCCGGGTAACACCACCGACAAACAACCTCGAATAGGTCAAAATCCTCAGCGGATTCAATTCAACCTCTTCCACATAGGTTAACGTCATCGGTAAAGACTCGAAACAACCTCGGATATGTCAAAATCTGATTCTTATTACCTTAACATCATCGAGCAAGACTCGACAAACAACCTCGGATAGGTCAAAAATTCTCAGCAAATTCAATTCAACCTCTTCCACATAAGTTAACGTTATCGGGTAACACTCTAACAAACATCCTCATATAGTTCAAAAACCCTCATCTGGTCACCCGTGACTACGACGCCCATTGCCGCCGTCGTTTCTCATTGCATTCCCACCCGTCGGTAACCACTCAGTAGCCCGCATCTCGCTTTGCCGGTCCTTTGCCACCTTCGCCGGTCACCACCATGCTTCGCCGGTCATCCCGTGACTACGTCGGTCGCCAGCTGTACTGCTTTCGGTTTAACTGGCATGGTCTCAACCACGCTGCCGTGCGGCCGCTACCATATTGCCGTGCCACCACCCGTCGGTCATCGACCAGATCACGGTGACCACCCTGACAATGCGTGCGCTTCATGATTGCTACCACCTTCGGGTCACCGCCGCGACGCCGTTGCCGCTGTCATTGAATCAGTTACCGCTGCCGACCACCCGTCGGTAGCCAATATATAGATCATCTCGCCATTATCGTGGTCTACTGACCATCGCCGGCATCTTAGCCCGTCCACCATCATCTCAGGTCATCCCAGCCCATACTGCGTCGGTCACCATCGTCGACTATTGCTAGTTGCCCTTCTTGAACACGTCGCCGGTCCGCCGTAGCGTCCGCTTGCGGCTGACCACCCTCGTCGGCAATAACCGCTGTGTGATACCCGTGATAATCGGCCGGTCGCCAGTCACTAGGTCTGGATTCGTTGCACCCCGTCGGACCAACTTGTTGCGCTCGCGCCCGCAGACCATCGTGGCAATTTTGGTAGGTTACCTGCGTGCCGGTCATCCCGGTTCTGGATCACTATCGTATTGCTCGTGCGGTTCGACCACCCATCGGGCCAATCCGGTCGTAGGTCCACGGTAGCCAACTATCGGGCCATCTCTGCGGTCACCACTATCATCGCCCGGTCACCGGTCGCTGCTGCCGACCATCGCCGAATCTTCACCGGTCACCCTTATCGTCTGGTCATCGACTCGGCGCCGGTCGATTCTTGACCACCCAAGCTATCATATACGTCATCGTGACTATCGCCATCTTCGCCGGTCACCACTATCATCGCCGGTCACCGCCGCCATCCATCACCGGCAATCTTCGTCGGTCACCACCATCATCGTCAATCATCCTCGCCGACCACTATCGCCGACCACCATCGTCGGGCATCGTCATCAACCCTCGGTTATCATCGATGATCACCTCCAACTCAGATGGTCCGGCAGTTTGGTTGACGCCTCTTCGAGGAAAAATCGAATAACGACGTAAATCAGGTGGGCGCGGTCGCCTCTCCGACGGACGACAAGGCGGTTGACCTCTTTTGAGGGAAAATCCACGGCGTAAATACCGCCCTCAACGACCTCTCTCAAGAATAAGAAGGTGCCTTCTCTCTGGGGTTTTATAGACCTATAGGACAAAAGGTAAAATCAAGAGAAACCGTTCAAAACTGTCAAAAACCACAAAAACCCGCTCAAAATCGTCAAAAACGGGCGAAAATGGGTCAAAACGGACAAAATAACCCTCTTGGGCCGCTGACCGTTGGCGTATGTCCGCATAAGCCAGCGCATCGGAATCCAGCGCCTGCGCCCTTGCTTCGCCAGCGTCGCGGCAGCTCGCCTTCTGCCCGTAGTCAGCCATTCCAGCTGACGGTCGCTCGACTCCTTGCGTCGTATGTCTTGACCGCTTGCGCCAGACCACTCATTGAACACCCCGTGGTTTCGCCACCCTACGACCCGGCTGCTACAGGCGCGCCCATGGCCTATGGGTGCACGTCTCGTTAAATTGATATGACCACGAAAATTCCTCTACAAAAGCACGAATCTTGATCGGCAAGTCGAAATTGGCGGTGAGATCAAGCTCTTAAAATATCATTGGAAACTTTGGGACATCAGTTAAATTTTTAAAAAGCTCTCAAATATAGAGTATTTATAGTCAAATCGAGCGTCTCGACGAGCCAGTTCCAACAAGCTAAAGATCTTACAATTTTGACTTCATTTGAGCTTTCAAATACACAAAATACATCATATGATCAAGGGAATCATCATGAGCCGTCCGATGGAGAGGAGTAGTTCGGATTTTGCATGTATTTACAGAGACGTCACTCCTTCAATCTATAAATAGCACCTCATTCCTCATATGAGGGGAGGCTCAAGCAAGAGAGAGGAGAGAGCTCTAAAGATCCTCCAAGAATAATCGTCACCTCTCGGCAAAATCGACCAGCTGCCGTAGTTGGTCATCCTTAATCGTCTTGGTCTCCATCATGATGACTTATGCCAGTGATTGTTCCCTGCATTTCTACCAGTGATTGTTCCCTACATTTCTGCCAGTGATTGTTCCCTGCATTTTTGTCAATAATTATTCCCGCATTTCACGGTGCCCCATGATTCACCATCATCTCTACTACAATTATTACAACTGATCGTTACACGTGCATTGTTCCTTTCTCATATACAATTCATCCGTTATCGGAAGATCTTGTACTCAAATAAATACATAGTGGAAGCTTTTTTGCTATGGTTTTCCCTTTTCAAGATTTTTCATTAAAATTCCGGAGTTTTCTTGTTCATTCTTTAAATACGTGTATTGTGCTATATTTCACAAGCTAAGTGAAAACTTTTACTCTGTGATTTTCAAAGACGCAACAATAATATTATTTTTTATTTTTAAAATATTATTCACGTGCACTTGGTGCATGTGCAATATTATTAGTGTGTGTGTATATATATATATATATATATATATATATATATATATATATATATATATATATATATATATATATATATATGTTGGAAGATTGGTTAGGTAAGAGAATTTGATATCTTTGCGTTGCACAAAAATTCTACACACTTACTAAAAGAGTTTGAGAGAACTCAGAATTTTTACATGAAAAACCTAAAAAGGGAAAAACCATGTCTAGCGAAATAATTTCGCTTATATCGTTATATTATTATTCTTTCTCCAAAGTTAAAGAAGGATAACTTATAAGAATAAGCTTTGTGACAAGCTTCGCTTGATTAGCGATGAAGGCCTTACTTGAGGTGGTAATCTGATGATCCGACGAAAACTATCGAAAGATGGTCGGATAGATGGGTAACTCCAATGGTGAATGGTGGAGGTGGTGATCCAAACGCTGGCGATGGCGATTGAGCGATGGTGGTGCGTCGGCGGTAATCTAATGACTATCCAGGACCGGCGGTGGTAGTTGGCAGCGGTGGTGGCCCGGTGGTGGCGGCGGTGGTGGCTGTTGGCGATGGTTGGCGATAGTGACCCATTCAGAATTGGCGATAGTGTCGGCAGCGGCGTGGCGGCATCGATGTCGATGGCCGATAGTGACAGCCAGTGACAATGCGATAGCCGGAAGTGACCGGCGAAGCGGTGTCAGCTGCGGTCGGCGGCAATGATAACCAGCGGTGGTGTACATGCGGTGGTTAGTGCGGTGGCGCAAACAAGCAGCGAAGGTGATCGGCGGCAGCGGTGACGGCGTGGTAACAAAGCGGTGGTCATGGCGTGACCAATGATGGCGGTCGGCGACGGTGGTTCTTGCAGCGGCGATGTGCAGCTGGCAACCGGCGTTGGCGGCGGTGTTGTCTCGATTATGCCTCGAGATTCTTCGAGTCTTAAAGCTCTCTCATTTCTTTTGCTTTGGGACCACTTCATGTGAAGAATGAGGGGCTATTTATAGGTTAAGGAAGTGACATTTCTGCAAATACAGGCAAAATCCAAACCACTTCATCGGACGACTCAAAATGATTTCTACAATCATCTGATATATTTTAAGAATTTGAATGCTCAAATAAAATCAGAATGAAGAGATCTTAGGTTTGTTAGATCCGGCTCATCAAGACGCTCGATTTGACTATATGCACTCCATATTTAAGTATTGTTTATGGATTCGACTGATATCCCAAAGTTTTTCAATTATATTTTAAGTGCTTAATCTGGGCTAGTTCGACTCAGAATCAGATTTCTTTCAAAATCAAGATTTGTGCTTCAAGTAGTAGAGTTTTCAGTGACATATCAATTGCCCCAAAAATACATGCGAAATAATTGAAAATAACAACTTCTTCAATATTAATGAAATTTGCGGGTTCATAAAACTTTACGTCAAATATAGTTTGAGAGAATAGATCTTCATGGACGCATAAGACTATGATCACAAAAGCAGGCACAAGAGACCACACAGTGCATGAATATGTGCAAGCAGTGACGGATGCAGAGGTGGGTACTTAGTGCAGTGTGCACATGCGAATGTGGGGCGTTGGAGGCGTGTCCACGGCGATATGGTGACGCCGTTCGAGGTTAGGGGCATGCGAGGCCCCAGGATGGCGCCGCAGTGCTGCGAGCACAAGGCATGGGTGGGCTGAGGATCTGGTGACTTGGTTTGGAGGCGATCAAGGCCCGTAGTGTTACTTGATGACATTAACATATATGAAATCAATCCTCACATTGATTATACTCTGATTGGAATGAGGTGATTACCATGTGTATCTGAATCAAAGATGAAAATTTGAATTGTATTTAGACCATTACTACACTTTATGGATCAGAATTATAGTCTTGCATAGTGAGTAGAAGTCTAGTTGAAGTCTATATGAATAATTTTAATATTATCCAAGAGTTTCTTATGACATCTTATATATTTGTAGAGAGCCTCTTCATATTTTCTTACTCATCATAAATCTAATATAAATTAGATGATAGAAGAAACGAGCTTTGTAATCATAATATGCCAGAATATCATTATTTGAATGTTGCAATAAAAATTGCTCCCCAATCTTGACTTGTTTATCTTAGTGTCAAGTGGGTTGCCCCGTTCATGATTATTTCCCATATATTGCTTTCAAAGCTCGATGTCGATAGTCTGAAAAAAATTTGTGCTTCCGCGATGAACCAAGTCGCATATGAGCAACGTATTACACAGTGATGAGTAGAAAGGCCAGGGGAGTCCAAGAAAAACTCCTCTTAGTAATTCAGAGTCCACCCCTGGTATGTGGCGAGCTTCTAAAGAGAATCTTTAGAAGTACTCCTTATGTGATTCATCTACATTTTGATGAATTCCCTTGAGGGTGACTAGGAAGACTTGACAAAGCAGTGTGTTAGGAGCTTGTTGGATGAGCATGATGGTTTTGTAATGGTCAATGTGTTGATATGGGTCACCTGCCCCATCATAGGAGTTGATTCTTTGAAGCTTGAAACCTACTGAAATAGGATGTTGAAGAATTGCTTAAGCTAAAGGTGAAGACTCCTGATAGTCACGATGAGAGGGAAGATGATTTATATCTTTGAGGTGAAATTCTTCTCGCATTAAACGTTATAATTTACATATAACATAACGGGTGAAATCAATAGGGCAAGATTCCAAGCCATCTGCAATTATTTGTGAGATTGGTTGAATCGCAATTGATGGATAGGTAGAACTAGCAGTGCCAAGAAGATCAACATCATGGTATAGCAGCGGAGGAACTTCAGCCTGATGGAGAGAAGGCCCTGTGCAAGCATTTTGACCTCCCCTAACAAATGAGTGATCTTGGGGAAGATGCATTTGTTGCATTAGTGACTATCATGTTTCTCATAAAAATTGAATTATCTCATTTTGAGACTCTTCCATTCAGCAAACTCGATCTTCTGGATAGGTTCCTATTGCACCTTCGCCGATAGGGTACCGCCTATCGAGGGGAAATGAGGTAGAAGCTTGACGTCCTTGGTTTAATGATTGGTTTTGAGAATGATGGGAATTGGAGCTAGAGGCTCCGTTGTTGCGAATATTGCGCTTGTTGGTCATAGTGCAGGTGTTCACAGAGCTTGTGATTGTGGGATTTTGTTTCTCACAAACTGTGTCAAATTATTGCGTGTAGGAAGATTCGGGTCGGTAGAATAGGAGAATTAAATATCTTAGAGTTGCACGAAAGTTCCACACACACAACGAAAGAGTTTGAGAGACCTCAGAATTTGTACATGTAAAACCCAAAAAGGGAAAATTCATGGGGTCTAGCCCACTTAGAAATAATTTCACTATATGAGCTTATGTTATAATTATTATCATTTCTCCAAAGTTGGAGAAGGATAGCTTACAAGAATAAGTTTTGTGACAAGCTTCGTTGAATTAGCTGTGAAGGTCTTGCTTGAGGTGGTAGTCTGATAATCCGACGAAAACTATCGAATGGTGGTCGAGTGGTGGTGGGTAGTAGTTGACAATGGTGAACGGCGACGGTCGTGATCGACAATCGAGCAATGGCGCGGTGGCGGTGGTGGCCTACTGCGGCGACAATGATTCCGGTGGATCGCGATGATGATGGGTGGTGGTCCGAAGCGGCAATGGTGGTCAGCGACAATGATCGATGGCGGTCAGCGACAATGATGATCGGTGGTGGTGGCGATGGGCGGCCGATTAATCAATGGCGCCGGTGGTGGTCGCCGGCTACCGCAGCGGCGATGTCGCCGTGTGGTGACCAACGGCAGCAGACCGCGATGGTGGCGGCGCGCCAATGGTGGTTAGTGTCGAGGGTTAACGGGGAGCGCGGTAGCCGATATGACGATGACGGTAGTGGCGGCACGGCATGCGATGATGGTTGGCGTTGGTGGCGGCAGTGGTGGTCGGCAGCATTGAATACGGCGACCAATGGCCGGTAGACCGCCGGCGGAGAGGTGGTTGGTGACGGACCCGACGTGGCAAGCGATTGGCCGGTGGCCTGATTATGCTTTAAGATTCTTCGAGTCTCAAAGCTCTCTCATTTATTTTGCTTCGGTGCCCCTTCATGTGAAGAATGAGAGACTATTTTTAGATTATGGGAATGAGATTTCTGCAAATTCAGGCAAAATGCAAACCACTCCATCGGACGGCTCAAAATGATTCCTTCGATCATCGATGTATTTTAAGTATTTGAATGCTCAAATGAAGTCAAAATTAAAAGATCTTAGGCTTGTTAGATCCGGCTCATCAAGACGCTCGATTTGACTATAAACACTTCATATTTAAGAGTTATTTAGGGATTTGACTGATATCTCAAAGTTTTTTAATTATATTTTAAGTGTTTGATCTCGGCTAATCTCGACTCATAATTAAATTGCTTTTGATGATTCGTGCTTCAACTAGTAGAGTTTTCAGTGATATATATATATATATATATATATAGTATAATGATAAATATCCTATGTATCCAAAAAACTAAATGAGTGAGGGAGAAGGCTAATGAAATTTACAATTTAGATTTTAAATATTAATATTCAAGTAATAGTCATACAATAAATGATGTTGGTATGACTAAACACAAGAGTTTGAAGGAAAATATTGTGAAAATAATAAAATTGAAGATAAAATTTGTTGCGTGCTGAAAACCGTCATAGAGTGAAAGTTCTGTAGCCTTGTCGATTAGTCCGGCACAGTAATTAATGAGCGAACAAGAGACACTCAGGAATTTTAGCGTGGAAAACCCCAGAGGGAAAAACCACGGCGCCGATAAAAGCTTCCTATGTATACATTTGAGTACAAAGTCTTCGATTCTGAGGATTACAATTGCATATGAGAGAGGACCAACAAGCGTAACAATGATCGAGGTTGTAATAGTTCTGCATTAGGTGGAGATCACGAGGACAATTAGCGATGATGGTGGTTGATGACCGAGGGGTGTGACCTTGCTTGGAGGATCTTCAGAGCTTCTTCTTCCTCCTTGCTTAGGCTTTTCCTCTTCTTCCTTGTTTGGATTCTTCCTCTTCTTTCTTTGGATTGTGGCAAGGATCGGCGGCGGTGGCGGCGGTGGTGGTTGGCGGCATTTGGCGGTGGCTCCTCTTCTTCACTTGTTTGACTCCTCTTCCCACGCTCTCCCCCATGTGAGGGATAGAGTTCTATTTATAGATGGGAGGAGGCGTTTATGTAATTTATGCAAAGTCATGCCACTCCTCTTGATGGACGGCTTAGAATGGTTCCTTGATCATTTGATGTATTTTGAGCATTTGGATGCCCAAATGAAGTCGATTATGAGATCTTAGGCTCGTTAGATCCCTGTCGAGGCCTTCGATTTATTATAAACACTCTATATTTAAGAGCTATTTTGGGATGTAATTGATATCCCAAAGATTCGAGATATTTCAAGTGCTTAATCTCGATCGGTCTTGACTTCAATCGGTCGCTTTTATTAAGATTGGGACTTTGATTAGCGGTATTTTGAGCACCATATCGGTTGCCCCTATTTTTGGATGAGATTGTCTTAATCATCCAAAATATATCGTCAACCATGACCAATATATTTCAAATATTCATATAAATCCAAGATTACGATTATGGAAGCAAATCTACGGTCTTTGGCATGAGATTCTGAGGTTATGAATTTATTTGGATGCTCACGAAAGTTTTCGGGCATTTTTTGGGGGTCCGTAAGCACCAGGTCGCTCTCGGCAGAGGCGCCTGGCGCCCGTGGCGTCTGGGAGGCCAGTAGCCTTACTTGTGAGGTTCATAAGCAGATGGGGGCCATCGGGTCAGACTCGCAAGCGGCCGGGCCTGAGCAGCAGCCTTCTCGGTCGAGCCATGAGCAGCTGACCGAGGTGTCCATGGCTCTGAGTCGGGCAGCCTTGACAGCCGATCGGCCGGAGCGTCGGCGGGTCGACGTTGTCGGTCGTCACAGCCAGTCAGTCAGCCTTGGCAGTTAGTCGGCCGGTTGTCAGATAGCGGATGGGCCATGGCGGATGGGGCAGCGTCTTGTAATCTTCCTAGCGTCCAGCGCCCGTCTTGGCCTTGCGTAGCCCGCGCTAGCCAGCCTTGTATCAGTCTGGCGCCGCCCAGACGTGTAGCAGCGCCACTGGAGGAATTTAAGGTAATCGTTTTTGAGGGTTTTTACCCTTTTACCCTTGTGAGGGCTATAAATACCCCCAGGTGAGGAGAAAGGCATACCTTTCCCTCTCCTTTCTTGAGTGAAAGTCCTTTGGTGGCGTCGAGGCGTCAGACCTGGTCATCTGACAATCAGGTTTCTCCACGAAGGGGTGTAAACTAACTAGTGGGGCCGGAGGGTTGAAAGCGATCAAGACCAGCGACAAGGCTCGGTTTCTCCCCGAAAGGTGTGTAACTAACTTAGGACCGGCCAGGGATTGGAAGGCGATCAAGACCGTAGTCATGCAAGACTCGTTTCTCCCGAAGGGTGTAAATAACTAGTCGGACGGCCAGGGATTGGAGGCGATCAAGACCCGTAGTCATCTGCAGGCTCAGTTCTCCCGAAAGGGAAATAACTGTCGGGGAAAGGGGTTGGAAGCGATCAAGACCCGCGTCGTCATGCGGTTTCAGGCCTCGTCCGGTTCTCCCGGCCCGTCGGGGTCACAGGTTAGGCGATCAAGGCTGCGTCGTGTGGTTCCGGCCGTCAGTTTCTCCCGTCGGATCGTCGGGTTGGAAGCGATGGCCAGATGCGTCGTGGTTCCGAGTCGTCGATTTCTGGCCCCGTCGGATCGTCAGGTTAAAGCGATCAAGGCCCGATGCGTCGTGGTTCGTTTCCGACCTCGTCCGGTTCTTGTCCCGTCGGATCGTCGGGTTAAAGCGTCAAGGCCAGATGCGTCGTGGTTCCGGTTTCCGACTCGTCCGGTTCGCCCGTCGGATCGTCAGGTTAGGGCGTCAAGGCCGCGATGCGTCATTGGTTCAGTTTCCGACTCGTCCGGTTCACCCGTCGGATCGTCAGGTTAGGCGGTCAAGGCTCCGCGATCGTCGTGGTTCCGGTTCCGGCCTCGTCCGTTCGCAGCCCGTCCCGATCGTCGTGGTTCGTTCCGACCTCGTCCGGTTCGAGTCCGGATCGTCAGGTTAAGGCGATGAAGGCCGTGCGTCGTGGTTCCGGTTTCGACCTCGTCCGTTCAGTCGGATCGTCAGGTTAGGAAGCGATCAGGCCACGATGCGTCGTGTTCCGTTCGGCTCGTCCGGTTCTTCGGCGTCGGATCGTCGCGGGTTAGGGCGATCAAGCGATGTCGTGGATTCCGGTTCTGCTTCGTCGGACCGTCGTCCGGTTGGCGATCCGAGGAGAAGCGGATGCCGATGATTGGCCGCGGATTAAGCGATAGTATGGTGACCGGCCGGGGATTCGATGTAAGCGATGTGGCGATGGTGGCCGGCGATAATGACGGTAGTCAGCGATGATAGTAGTTAGCGGCAAGCGAGGTGTTAACGGTGTAGCGGCAGTAGTAAACGATAGCGGCAGCGTGTAGTCAGCGAGATGTCGGCGAAGGTGGTTAGCGGAGATTACGGCGATGGTCGGTAGTAAGCGGCAAATACAGCGGTAGTGCGTTGGCGGCCGATGGGTGGTTCAGCGGCGATAGTAGTCGGCGGTGGCGGCAGTGTTAGATGGCGGGGAACGAAAATGGTGGTGGCAACAAAATTGCCGGTGATGGTTCGAGTTGATAATTGATGTCGTTAACTTGTTAGAATATAATTGAATCGGCGAGGATTTTTACCCATCCGAGGTTGTTTGTCGAGTGTTATCATAACGTGGTGTGTGGTACAAAGTTTTGACCTTTCTAGGTTATTGGTGAATATTATTTGTAACGTATGGAAGAGGCGGAGATCCACAGGACCTTTTGACCTTTCACAGTTGTTTGTCGAGTTTTGCTCGATGGCGTTAACGTATGGAAGAGGTGAGAAGTCCACCAAGGACCTTTTGACCTTTCACGGTTGTTAGTCGAGTTTTACTCGATGGCGTTAACGTATGGAAGGTATTGGAAGTCCAGGCGTTTTGACCTATCTGGGTTGTTAGTCGAGTTTTACTCGATGGCGTTAATGGAAGATCGTGGGAATCCACAGGGCGTTTTGACTATCTGGGTTGTTAGTCGAGTTTTACTCGATGGCGTTAACCGTATGGAAGAAGTCAATTGAATCCGTTGAGTAGTCGGCGGTGGCGTAGCGTTGATTAGTCGGCGGATGGCCGGCGACAATGGCGATGCCAGCGATGCCGGCGATGGTCAGCGTGTCAGCGGCAATGGCAGCGATGAGCGGCGACAATAGTGGTTGGCGGCCGTGAGTGGTCAGCGGCAATAGCGGCGATGGTCAGCGTGGCCCGTCGATAGTCAGGATAGCCGGCAATATGGTGATAACCGGCGAAGATGGCGGCGATAGTCGGGCGATGGCGGCGTAGTCAGCGGATAACCGGCGACAATAATGGTTGGCGTAGCCGGGGTAATTGGCGGCAGCGGCAAGATAGTCGATGTGGCGCCAGCGTCGGTAGTCAGCGATAGCCGGCGATAATGGTGATAACCGGGCCGTGATGGTGGCAGCGGTGGCGGCGGCAGTAGTCGATGTTGGTAGCGATGAGATTTTGACCCATCGAGGTTGTTTTGTCAGTGTTATCCGATGACATTAACTTGTCGGAGTGGTACAAAGTTTTGTTTTTTTTGACCTTTCACGGGTTGTTTGTCGAGCTTTTGCTCGATGACATTAACCGTATGGAAAAGATCGCGAAGTCCACCAAGGGCGTTTTGACTATCTGGGTTGTTTGTCAGTGTTTACTCGATGGCGTTAACGTATGGAAGAGGTCGAATATTTACATGAGCTTGTAGCGAGTTGACCATTGATCTTTGCCTTTTAGTTGGTGTTCTTGACTTGCTCATCTTTTGAGATTAAGAGTTGCCCCAGTTGGGGGTATGTTAAATATGAGTCGATTGATTCTTTTTGGCGTGGATATCTTTGTTGAATGGGCCTTTTGACTTCTTCTTTTGATGGGACTGTCGGTTTGTGTTCCTTGGGGTGCTTTTATGTCTCTTTGCAGATTATCCAAATTGTTCGCGATGTGCATTAATAGCCTCATCAGCAAAGATTTGTGCTTCCTACGATGAACTAAGTCGGCGTATGGCCGGGGCCGTGTCGCATGAGTGATGAGTAAAAGGCCCCTGACGAGCCCTCCAAGAAAAACTCCTCTTAATAGTAGTTTACCTGTGTATTTGGCGAGCTTCTAAGGAGAACCTCGGAAGTATTCTTTAAGTGATTCACCCTCGCTCGTCAATCACTGGAAAGATGGGAGGAATCTTTAATGATTCTATTTGCAATGAACTGCTCCACAAAGAACCGAAGTTCGTTAAAGGTATGGATGGATCCCCTTGGAAGAGAGTAGAACCGCGCGAAGCTTGCCCTTTGAGGGTAACAGGAAAGACGACAAAGCAGGTGTCGAGCTCGCTGGATATGCATGATAGTCCCGTAATGGTCGATGTGTTCGTGGGTCATTGCCCCATCATAGAATCAATGCTCTAAGCTTGAAACCTACGGAATTGGATGTTGAAGAATTGCTTCGCCTAAAGGTGAGGACTCCTCATACCGCTGGTGTGGGTGAAGATGATTTGAAGGTGAAATTCATCTTGCATTAAGCGCATTTCTGAATGTGTCATGTCGAGGATTAACAAGATGAGCATGTGTGAAGCTATCAACAACGACCGGGATTAGTAACCGCTGAGCCGCACGCGATGGATGAGTGGAACTAGCGTGTCAAGGAGATCACTACGGCCTCCATGCGAGGAACTCGGTCGGGAGGATTAGCATTTTGACCTCCTCAACAACGCATCTTTGGGGAGATATGTGTCGTAAGGCTGTTGTAATCCTTGCAAAAGTCGGATCATTTTATTTTGAGACTCTCCATTCGACGACACGATCTTCCAAAGAGATTCTCATTCCGCCTCACCTTACGCCCTTGGTTCGGGGATGGATTTTGAGAATGACGGAGGAGTGGGGAGACAGAAAGTGTTGTGCCTATTGGCCATAACGTAGATGTTCACGGAAATTATGGTTGAGGGGTTTTACTTCCCACAGACGGCGCCAAACTGTTGCGTGCTAGAAAACCAGTCGCGGTAGAGTGAAAGTTTACGCCTTAGCCTTGTCGATTAGTCCAGCACACACACAGGTAATTAATGAGCGAACAAGAGACACCTGCAATTTTAACGTGGAAAACCTCAAAAGAGGGGAAAACCACTGCCCAAGAAAAGCTTCCACTATGTATCTGTTTGAGTACAAAGTCTTCCGACTGGATTACAATTGCATATGAGAGAGGACCAACAACCGTGTAACAATGATCGTTGTAATAGTGCTTAATAGGTGGAGATGCGGGACAATTAGCGATGATGGTGGATGACCGCCGAAAGGTGACCTTGCTTGGAGGATCTTCAGAGCTTCTTCTTCCTCCTTGCTTAGGCTTTTCCTCTTCTTCCTTGTTTGGATTCTTCCTCTTCTTTCTTGCTTGCGATTGATCTACGGCAGGATCACACGGTGGCCAGCATGGTTTGACAGCTGAGCTTTGGCTCCTCTTCTTCACTTGTTTCAGCCTCTTCCCGCTTCCCCTTCATGTGAGGGATAGAGTTCTATTTATAGATGGGAGGAGGGCGTTCGTAATTTATGCAAAGTCCGGTACCCTCTTGATCGGACGGCTTAGAATGGTTCCTTCGATCATTTGATGTATTTTGAGCATTTGGATGCCCAAATGAAGTCGTAATTATGAGATCTTAGGCTCGTTAGATCCGTCCGAGACGCCGATTTGACTATAAAACACTCTATATTTAAGAGTTATTTTGGGATGTAATTGATATCCCAAAGATTCAAGGATATTTCAAGTGCTTAATCTCGATCGGCTGACTCAAAATCGTCGCTTTTGATATTAAGATTCGGACTTTGATTAGCGGTATTTTGAGCACCATATCAAAATTATCACTTCAAAGATTATTGTTGAGTTAAGATTATTAATGTTATAAATATTTATGCCCCTCAAGTAAGTTTAGAAATATACTCAAAAAAATGTAATGACCTAACAAAATTAATATAAATGATGCCTCTTATATATATATATATATATATATATATATATATATATATATATATATATATATATATATATATATATATATATATATATATATATATGAGATTTAAATTGACATGTTAATAGAGTGGTTGAAAAATTTTAAAATATTCATGATGCCTTAGGATATAGCAATTAATGAAAAGGTATGACTAGTTTGAATTGTAAATTTACTTATGATTTGATTGATAATACTTTATTTATGAAAAGAGATGATTAGGTTATTAATTATATGAATAGATCTAGTAAAATATAGATTGATTAGTACTTTATTAGTAAAATATATTATTTAGATTATAAAGAGTGTAAGTTTAAATACATGGCATAGATAACTAATTTTGTATTTTAAAATTAAGAGTTTGGAAAATAAAAAATAAATAAAAAATTATTATAAGATAAAATGCAAGTGCTTAAAAAATGCTAATAAAAATATTTTTAAGAGTAAACTATGAGATTTTTAAGATTTGAGATATTCATGGGAATACTGATGTTATGTGATAAAGAGGAGCAAATGATATTAAATAAATTGTAAAAAAATATGCCTCTAGAATTAAATGAAAAATCATCTCTCAATAAAAATAATTATTGGTGGAGTCAACATGTGTAAGCAAATATAAAACTTAAATATTTTATTATAAAAATTAGTTTATATATAAAAGCTCAAACAATTGAAAAGATATAGAGTAATGCATAGGAATTTTTAAAAAGTAATATATAAAACAAAAAAATTTAATATTTAATGATGTATGTATAAATTAGTTAGTTAAACGGAAAGATAGAAGAAATAAAAATTTAGTTCAAGGAATCAAGAATGAAAATCATAAAATATTTTTTCTTAGAAGAGGATAAGCATAGAAAATATTTTGATATTTTCAATAAAAGTTATGAAAATATGTTTAACAACTTTAGCATTCTAACTGAAAATAAAGATATTTATGTTTATCATTTATTTGTAAACTAGAGTTGGAGATGCTTAAATAAAATGAAATGAAAAAAGCAATGGGGCCAATGATATTCTAATAGAAGTGTGGAAATATTTGAGAAATCAAAATTTTGCTTACTAATCTTTTTAGTATTATTTTAAAGACTAAAGATTTACTAATGAGTGGGAAAAGAGTTTGTTCGTTCATTTTATTAAGAAGAAATATGTGCATAAGAGTGTGCTAGACTGCAAATTATAGAGAGGTTATTTTTTATAACCTTTAGAAGTTAATTTTTTTATTGTCATAAATTTTTCAGCATATAATTTGTTCTATTTTTAATATGTATTTAAGAGGGTTTTTTAAAGAGAGATTTTCGTATATAACATACAATTCTTATACATTTACATATTTAACACCTAATATTTGATATTTATAAATATAGTAGTTTTTTTTAATGTATGATACATTTCACTTTAAAAAATTGATGATGGTACTATTTTTGTAATATTATGGATTGGATGTTATTTATATAAACATGAAAGTTTAGTTATTAGATATATAGATATTTAAGAATTTTATGCTATGTATGTAAATGCCCCTTTGAAAATATAAATTAATTTTTATTTTCTTTTAAGAACAACTAACCATGATGATATCTAGTAAGTTAGAGTTGTTAGAAAATATGAATCGATTTGTTAAACATTTCTTTTTCTTAATCATACAAACAACATAATTGTATAAACTCTTAAACCCAAGATCTTGAACAAAGTGATTTTCACAAAACTTCACTTAGTAAATAAATCACATGCCTTGATTTATCATGAGTTCTTTTGATTTGTGAAACTAGGTTTCTCTTCCTTCACCCAAATATTATGTAATCATCTTAATGGAGAGACACTTACACATTACTAGGAAGATTTTTCTTTCTAGAGACACTTTGTTTGATCAAATGGTCCATAAACGATCGATCAAACTCTCTCTTGACCAATGAGATTTAAGTACATAATTAATTATTAAATAGTAAACTGAATAATAATTAATGTGGGCCACACTTAAGAATTAATTATATAATTCTTACATTCTCCCACTTGGCACATATAATATTATTCAATTTAAAGATTTAATAATTATATACATAAACATAATGCGCATGACATGTCAAATAATTTTCTTAAATTGGTCAAGTCATAATTTATTATTAAAAATTAATAGGGATCATGGCGGTTATACATCATTAGACATATTTCCTTCCATGTATCATAATATTAATTTTACACTTAATATGATCTATAATGAGAGATAGTCATAATGGTCCAACATTAGTGTCTTTATAAAAGACAAATCTTGTTAACATTTACATAATTCTTTCATAAATATACATTCAAACACAATGAAATAAGATGCGATAATATGTTAGAAACAATTCAATAAAGAGCTCAAAGAGTCAAATACATAAAGAACATAATAAATTCAATAATATTTTTCAATAATGTCAATCTTTTCAACATGTTTATTAAATAGTTTAGGATGCAATCCTTCAGTTAAAGGATCAACAATCATAAAATTAGTGTTAAAGTGCTCAAATGACACTCTCTGTTTCTGAACTTCTTCTTTAAAAGCAAAGTATTTTCATATGTTTAGCACCCTTTGAATACTTATCGTTCTTAGAAAATAAGATTGCTACGGCATTATCATAGTAAATTTTCAACGGCTTAACAATGATGTCGATAACTCCAAGTCCTGAAATGAAATTCTACAACCATAACCCATAAATTGTGGCTTCAAAATATGCCACAAACTCAACTTCCATAGAACAATGAGTGCTTCCCACTTCTCCATGAGATAACTCCAAATAGTAGAACAAATAGTGTGGATTTTCTAGTATCCACACATCCAGCAAAATATGAATCTGAATATCCAATCACCTCAAGATAATCAGATCTCCTATAAGTAAGCATATATTCTTTCGTTCCTTGCAAAATTTCACTAAACTTTCTTTGGAGCTTTCTAATGATTAATTCCTGGATTACTTTGATATATACCCAACATTCCCACAACAAAATATCCGGTCTCTATAAGTTGAGCATACACTTTCAACAATAGATGTATAAGGAATTTGTTCCATTTGCTTATGTTAATTCATTCTTTGGGCATTGCATAAGATTGAATTTTCCCCTTTTGAATTGGAACAATACTTGCATAACACTTTTCCATTTGAAATCTCTCTAAAACTTTATTGATATATGCTTTCTGAGATAATCCTAATAATCCTTGTGATCTATCATGGAATATTTCAATTCTATCACATAGGATGCCTCACCCATATTTTTCATTTCAAAGTTTTTTAGAGAAATTTATTGGTCTCATATAATAATCCAAGATCATTAGCAAGATATCATCAACATATAAAATCAAACATATAAACTTACTCCCCGACCTTTAGATATATACATCATCAACAATATTTTCTTTAAATCCAAAGGTGGTAATATTCATTGAACTTAAGATACCATTGTCAGAAGCTTGTTTAAGTCCATATATTGATTTCTTTAGTTTACACACCATATGTTCTTTTCCTTTAATTCAAAAACCTACGGGTTGATTCATATAAACTTCTTCCTCTAAATTTCCATTTAGAAAGGCGGTTTTCACATCCATCTAATGTAGCTCCAAATCATAATGAGCCGCTAATGCCATAATAATTCTTAATGAGCCCTTTTTCAAAATAGGAGAAAAAGTCTCTTTATAATCAATACCATTTTAATGAGTAAAACCTTTGGCAACAAGTCTGGCTTTATATTGTTCTATATTAGAGTCACATTTTGGTCTTAAAGACCCATTTACACCCAACTTTTTAAACCTTTAGGCAATTCAATGAGATCTCAAACATTATTGTGATCCATCGATTTTAACTCTTCTTTCATAGCATCTAACCCCTTTTAAAAATTAATACTTTCAATGACCTGTATAAATAAAATTAGATCATTATCAATTCCTAAGTCAAATTCTGACTCTTATAAATAAACAAGATAATCATCCGAAATAGTAGATTTTCTTTCTCTTTGAGAAAATATCTTAATGTTATTTCTTGTAGTTCATTAATTATAGGTTCATTGGTGATAACTTCATTATGTGGTTTATGATCATTCATTTGTTGTTCTTCTAAATTATTAAATTGTTCAATAATTATAGGAACAACAACTTTAGAAGAAGTAATTGATAAAGGAATTTTTACTTTAGCTTCTTCAATTTTCACATTTTATACTTGTACTTTAATATCACCATTTTCAATGAACTTGGCATTTCTAGTTTCAATAATTTGTTTACTATGATTAGGATAATAAAATCTATACCCTTTAGACTTTTCTGGATAAACCACTTATTATTCTTGAATCCAATTTCTTTTCATGTAGATTATAAATTCTTAATTCTGCTGGGCAACCCCAAACATGAAGGTGTTTCAAACTAGGCTTCCTTTCTTACCAAATTGAGTTTTGAAACGCCTTACTAGGAACCCTATTTAATAAATATACAACAATTTTTTAAAGCATACATCTACAATGATAAGGGTAAAAGTAGAATAACTTAACATACTCTAATCATATTCATTAAAGTAGATTATACCTTTCTGCAACACTATTTTATTGTGGTGTTTCTGATATTGTATATTTAGCAGAAATGTCATACTTTTCTAGAAATTTAGCAAATGAGCTAGGGCATTATCCAGATTCATCATGCCTTCCATAATATTCACCACCTATCGATCTTATAATTTTTACTTTTCTATCTCATTGTCTCTCAACCTCAATAAATGTCTCCAAAGCATTTATTGATTGAGATTTTTCATGCAACAAATAGATAGTCATATCATGAAAAATCATCAATAAATGTGATAAAATACTTTTCTACCAAAAGTTGGAATATCAAAAGGTCCACAAACATCGTGTATAATCTCTAAAAGTTGTATGCTTGTCGCTTTCTTCTTAATTGTGTATTTTGTAGATTTATCTTTAATACAATCCAAACAAATACCAAGATTAGTAAAATAAATCGGAAGAATTTCATTCTTCACTAATCTTTATATTCTTTCTTTAGATATATGACCCAAATGTTATGCCATAAATAGTTGATATTTCATCAACCAAACCACATTTCATTCTAATATTATGATGCAAGTCAATAAAGTTTCAATAAATTATCAAGCTTTAATTTATATAAACCATCACAAACAACACGAGCCAATAAAATGATTATGCTTAAATAAACTGAAACATCCATTTCCAAACTTAAAATAATATCCAATATCGAAGTTTAGATAATGAAACTAAGTTTCTAGAAATAGATGGAACATAAAGAGTTTGAAAAATATCTAAATGATGTTCAGTATCTAAAATTTAGCGATGTGTTCCAATGGCTTCAACTGGAGCTTTGACTCGATTACCCATGAAGACAAACTTTTCATTTAGCTTTATGGTTTTAATCGTAAGGAATCCCTACATCACATTCAAAACATGTGTGGTACAACCATAATCAATCTACCAAGTATTATAAGGAACTTCTGTCAAATTTGATTCAAAATATACAAAAACACTTGGCTTACCTTTCTTTTTAAACCAAGCTTTACGTTTTTGGCAATCTTTTTGATAGTGTCCATGCTTGTGATAGAAATGACATCTATCATACTTATGTACCTTCTTTTGGATTTGAGCAGATGACACATTAGCCTTCAAGTGTCCTTTATTGCCCTTAGCATTCCTCTTAATTAGTTTTATTTTAATTTCTGGTTGTCCCATGAGATTAACTGAGTGAATTCCTTATTTCTTAAGCCTTATTTCCTCTTGAATAAGCATACTTTGTAATTTCAGCCACATTCCCTTTATCTTTAATAATATTATAATTTATTTGGAATGGACTATATTCAAGAGGCAAATAAATAACAATACATTGTACAAGAAAATTTTCACTCACATTCATTCCCGTGATATTTAATCTTGCTGCAATATTTGTCATTTCAATGATGTGCTCATGCATAGTATGTGAACCATCAAACTTCATGGTGGTCAACATACCCATTAATCATTTACTTTAGACTGAGATAAATCTTTCACAAACTTCATAAATTTCTTTGCATTATCAATTTGGAATTGTTGGCTTAATGATTGCTACAAAACATTATAAACATTAAATCTATTTGATCTTTCCCAAGCATCATAAAAGACTTTTGTTCATTGCTACTAGTAACAATAATAACAGCGGGCTTATCATTAAGAAGTGTTAAATCAAGATTCAAGACACCTAAATGGAATTGAATTTGTTCACTCCATTCATTAAAATTAAGCCCATTAAACTTTATAAAAGACAAAGCTTACGAATAAAGAGTAACAGAAGTAGATGCTGCAAAATATTAAACGCTCACATATTAATGTTTGAGCTATAAACACAAACACATAAAAATAGATTCAGATAACAGTCATATAATCACAAAATGCATATTGAAGTTCTCTTTTAGGTGATACTACAATATACAATAATAAACATAATTGATGTTTAATATCAATTTCACATAATTGGCAATTATACATACTTTAATTAAATATGTTTTCTATTTTTGGATATGCTAAATACATCTAGTCAAGTATATTAATTAATCACAATTATATTCATGATTACAAATCGACTAATCAACCTTGGGGTAATCATTAAATAATTTATAAGCATTGAACTTTAATTACTCATGATAAATTTATAAAAGTTCATTATGTCATTTCATTATTAGCATCATATGCTCATGATTCATTATTAGCATCATATGCTCATGAGTAATTAAATAAATTTACTTTGATATTTACAAAGTCTTTCTAATTCGACCACTTTGGTGATTAACAAATTATGCTTGTTGTAAATATCAAATTAAATAATGATAACAATAATTATTTCAATTGAATGAAATGCATAAAGAAAATCACTAATATGTATATAGTGTCATACATAAACAAATCCAAATTTAATGGTTATGAAATTTTATTAACATAATTACATTGATTCTTTTCAACAATATAAATAAAAATTACATCAAATTTGTTTATATGTATACTTAGTGTAAATCAAAATATAATTTTCAGATTTATTTGTATACAGATAAACATTAGAAATTATGGTAATGTAACAAAATATTGTCGAGACCAACATTAATTAAAGAGAACAACAAATTTAGATATAAGTCGACAACATTAAGTGTAATTAATTCACAATAATTAATTAGAAGGTATGATGACCACATACCACGTATAGGTATGATGACCAAATACAAAATATAGTCTATTTAACAAAATATTGCCGAGACTAGATACAATTTCTTACAGATTATGTTAATGTAAGAAAATCTGAAATAAATAAAATTTTCAGATTTATTTATATACAGAAGATCTGAAATAAAAAAAAATTAGCATTAAAGATATATTCTGCATATATCCGAAAAATTAAATAAACAAAACATGATGATTTATATTAATCCATAATATATGTTGCAACATCCTTAGTGAGCAACAAAATTTAATGTGTTCAGATTTTCAGATATCATTTCACTTATATATGTCTTAATTGGCTCACTTACTCTTATACAGTTAACAAAAATGGCTTTAGAATTAAAATATTTCTCCAAATAAAATGAGAAAATTTCATTACAATAAAATGTAAAGCCAAGAAAATTTAATGTTTACATTAAATACATTGAAAATAATAAATAGTGAAAATAACATATGAAAGCGTTGATCAAGGATTCGACAAGAATGAGCTACTAGAATATGTAATTAAATTTCCAATCAAAAGATGAATCAATTTAATGGAAAATCATAAGTTCTTAGTACATTACCACTTGTTAAAATTTGAATGATTAGTTAAATATTTCTTTTTTCTAATACAAATAACATGTATAAACTCATAAACCCAAGATCTTGAACAAAGTAATTTTTAAAATTTCACTTAGTAAATAAATCATATACCTTAATCTCTCAGTTCTTTTGATTTGTGAAACTATTTTCTCTTCCTTCTCAAATATTCTATAATCATCTTTAAGAGACACTTACATTACAAGATTTTTTGGTTCTGCATTTAGAATAAGTAAAAAAAATCATCATGAATTCGAATATATTGTTGTTTGGTTGTGTAAACTAAAAACATGTAAACTATTTTTCTATTTGGTTGATGAATGTAAAGTGAATAATTTGAATACTTATATTTAAATAATTATAAATTTATTCACTAATTACGTATTCAATAAAAAATATGATACATCCTAGAAAATTAATGTCACCGAATCTCAAGGCATTTTAGAAATGCTTGATCTAATCACCGATTTAACATCAAAGCGGCCGTCTCGATGAGGCGAACATAGCAACATCAATAGTCATCCGAGCTCGAATCGACTCGGATCATCGGGCATGAAAATGGATCACGATCCGCCAAATGGTCACTCGACATATTTATAGTCGGTCGGCGGCTTTAGGCGAATCCACGAATCCAAGATCACCCAATTCACATCATTAAGGCACCGGATCATCAAAATCATCGTCGGGGGATCGCATTGGGCGTCCGATGGGAGTGGTTGGAGTTTTCCGCAATTTAGGCTGCCACTCCCATAAATAGAGCTTCATTCTCACCTTAGAGGGGCCAGAATCGATTTGAAGACAGGAGAACCACAGAATCGACCGGACGATCTATCACCAGGTGCCACCACCAGTGGTCGAAGATCAGGAGCTTCTTAGGAGATCGCCCAGAGGACTAGAAAAGACCGGTTGCTCCTTTCTCACGAAGATCAAGAGGTTGCTCGAAGATCGGTTCTGCCTTTTGGGAAACTTCTCCCAGGTTGGGAGATATTGTATTTTTCTACACTCGGAATATTGTTTCCGCCCCTGTAAACACCTTCTTCTCCAACTAACGAGAAGCAAGGACACGTATCTTTTGAACACATAGTGAAAGTTCTGGAGGGCAAGGCCGTGGTTTTCCCTTGGGTTTTCCACGTATAACCCCGTGTTCATATCCCCTTGTGTGTTGGATAATTTTTTGGGCTACGACGAAGATCTATCTGGAATAAAATTCTCTAACGCATAGCTTTGCGCCGTCATGGGGAAAAATAGTTCCCCATTGCTATATCTCTCAATATGGTTGGTAGCGGGGTTTGCGCTCCAACGCTCTCCTCGGGATCAGGGCGCCAAGTCTCCAACACTTCTACATAGAGACTTTTGTCCCAGGTGAGGGTCAGTGGGGCCCCTCTTTGGAAGATCGCGTTCAAGGATGGAGGATTCCCGAGCATTCTCTGCTGAGAGGGCCGGCAAAAGCGTTCCGCTGGAAGAGCCACAAGTTCCACGACCTCATAATCCAGATTTTCTTCACGAGAATGATTCCGGGAATCGGATCAACAAGTAGAGAACCCGCGGCACCACATCCGGATCTAAACTTACCGCCGGTCTACTCACCCCACGAATGGCTCGGCCTGTATCGGTGAAACTCCACGTCATCTTATCTGCGATGAACTTCGACGGGTGAAGAGGGAAATTCGGTGATCCATTCTCCGCTCCCTTCGGGATCATCAAAAAGAACTTCGAGCATTGGTTACGATCCGCCGTCCGTCTTTTCAAACGATCATGCACATTCAGCGTCAAATGATGTCTCTTTGTCGTATTCCGACTCTCAAAGACGAGCTCGTACCAGTTCTATTCCCTAAGTCCGTCGATCATTTGGAGAGCTTCGATTTTTTGTAGAAGTTCTGAACAAGAGAATCATCGAGATTCATCACATCTCTCCGAATCCGAGCGATGGAGAGTCCCTCAAAGAATACTTCCAGGTTCTCTCCTCACGAGCGGATACCGTAGATCCAGAACTTTTGAGGGGCGTGCTTCTCGGAGGACTCCGGCCAGGATACTTCTATTCATCATTAATGCGAGCAGTCCATTCTATGCTCTGAATAGAGGCACAAATCTCCGTGGCAAGCTATCGATTCTCATACAGTTTGAACCACCAAGCAAGCGGAAGAAGGTTCCCAAAGGTGATGTTCAAACATCTCGAGAAAAAAGAAGCGAACCTCCCCAAAACCTCCTCGGCGACCTCATGACTTCGAGAGGAAATATCTGACTCTCAACACGTCATGCGAACATCCTACTGTTATTGGAAGAGGATAGCGTCAAGTGGCGACCTTTAAAGCACAGGTGGAAATCAGAGAATTGCCACTTTCACCCAGGGCACACCACGAAGAGTGCCACTCGAAGGAGGAGATTGAAAGACTAATCGTCGGTATCTAGGCGTTTTATACAAAACCAACCGCTCGTCCAAATCTTTGGGGCAACCCTCGAGAGGAGCTGAGAGATAACAATTGCGGAGAGGTGTTATCTCAAATATTCATTGCGCCCTTCAAGAGCGAGCGAAGAAGTCTCGGGTTGACCATTCTATCACCTTGATGATTTAGATCTAGAGGGGCATCCCAGATCCTTGTCATCGTCGATCGGTGATCCATGCTTCAATATTAAAGGATATTGATCAATGGGAGTTGGTTGATGTTCTTTTTACTCCACTTTCCTTAGCATGGGTATAGAAGAGAAGCTTCAACCGGGTCCATGGATTTGATAATCGGCCAGGTATTAGTGGAAGGGACAATCGTCTTCCGTAACTCTTGGAGAATTTCCCGACACGTAACCCACTTGATACAATTTATTGTAGTCAAGTCGAGTCAGCGTCAATGCAATATTTGGGAGACCTCTCCGATATATTGGTTGATCACATCGTACTCACCTCAAGATGAAATTCCGACACCGGTGGCGTGAGTAAGTGGGAATCACGAGATAACCTGGCGTCTTATCAACAAGCGACCATTTCGTCGGTAACCCTCAACATCGAGAACTTGACCTACGAGATGAGGATGCCTCGAAGGGCTTCTCCGGTTGAAGATGTAATCTTCTATCTCGAAGTTGATCCATCGCGAAGGTGAAGGTGGGATCGTTCTTTGTCTCGATCGAAATCGAATCGTGATTTTCTGCGTAAAATCAAGATATCTTTGCGAGCGCGCTCGATATTCATTGACCGGAAGTCATTACGCACTCCCAAAGTTGACTCAACAAGCGGTGATACGGAAGAAAAGAACGCTTACGACGATTGGGTCATAGAACAAGAAATCACCAAACTTACGGAAGTCAGTTCATTCGAGAAGTCTACTACCCACTGGCTAGCGTAGTGTTAGTCAAGAAGGCCAAGTTCGGAGAATCACTTCGACCTTAATCGCATGCCCAAAAGATAGCTTCCCTTCGACCAACTAGTTGATGCGACATCGACATCGATCTTTGAGCTTCATGGATGCCTACGTCAAATTAGGATGAACAAAAGCGGATGAGGAAGCAACATCCTTCCAAGCGAGATAAGAGGCTATCTCTTTATCGGTCATGCCATTCGGACTAAAAATCTTTGGAGCAACATATCGGCCTTATGAATAAGATCTTCAAGGATCTTATAGGCACAATATGGAGGTGTATGTTGATGATATCTTTGGTGAAGAGCTTGGAAATATCCACGCATATTTACGATGCAGTGCTTTGACATTCTTGACACTACAAGATGCTCAACCCAAGCAAGTGCATTTTGGAGTTTCCTCCGAAATTCCTAGGCTTCATGGTCACTCGGCGGGATAGAGGCCAACCAGAAGATAAAAGCACTCAAGGACATGTCACCTCAAGAAACGATCAAGGAAGTCCAAGCGTTTATTTGGAAGGATTGCGACTTTATCCGCGATTCTTGGCTTCGGAGATAAGTATCTACCATTCTTCAAAATCTTAAGGGTGCAGGAAATGGATTCCATGGACGGATGAATCAGCAACTTCAGTCTATTTAGCTTCCCCTCTCAAAGCCTATCCAAGGAGAGAAGGCGTACATCTTATTTGTTTCTTCTCATGCCGTAAGCTCCGTCGTCTGCGAGGAGAATTCATTACAACAACCCATTTATTATGTCGAAAAATCCTTTCGATCTGAAGGGGCTATCCACTAGCTGAGATAGGCAGTGCATCGCACGAAAATTGCGATACTTTCGGGCCCACACCATCAGCGTCTACACTCATCTTCCATTAAGAACTATTACGCAAAGCGATGTATCGGAAGGTTGATGAAGTGGTCGAGCTTGGAGAGTTTGACATCCATTTTCTTCCGTCGATATAAAGTCACAAGTGCTTTGACTTAGTTGTAGAATGTACCATCCCATCACCACGAACAGATCATTCATCACTCCATGACAAATCAATGGACATTATATGTTGATGGAGCTTGGTACTGGTCGGCGGTGAATTTTGCTTATCTCCCAAGTAAAATAACTTTAGAGTGCAGCTTGACTAAAGTTCCCCACCAATAATGTCGGATGAGGCCCTCGTGGCGGACTAAGGCTCATTATTGTGAGGTCGAACTTAGCCATCTACACGGACTCGACTTGTGGCCTCACAGTTGAAGGAGACTTGATACGTCATCGCGACTTGCTCGGTCGTCTTTTGGCAAAGTCACTTCTTGCCGAATCAGACCCATCGATAACTCATATTCTAAGGGAGGCGAGAACCGCGGCGGATGCCCTCTCCAAGTTAGCCACAACAACGACGGAGATCTTTTCAAGAGAAAATACATGAGGACATCCACTTTCCCGGTATTCAAGGCCCTTGGGTGATACAATCTGGAGGACCCAAAAGAATCTTCATGGATTGACGATCATGTCCAAAGCGGGGCCTTGCCGCAGACCCGATGCTATCGTCTCAGGCGTGAAAGCGAACTTCACCATAATCGGTGGCGAACTCTGCCTTCAGGGCCTACTTAAAGTGTCTACCACCTTGAGGCTACAATGCGAGAGGTTCATTCAGAATTTGTGGTGAACATTTGGGAGGAAAAGCCCTCGCCTCAAAATCATGAGGCAAGGTTTTTTCTGGCCTACAATGAAGAAGGATGCATTGGAGTTTGTAAAGAAGTGTAACAAGTGGATTACATTCCAATCTCACTCATACACCATCGTAGAACTCACCACAATCCAGGCAGTGGCCTTTGCTCAATGGGGATCGATATAATGGGACCCTTTCCCATTGCCAGCGAAAATTCATAATCTTGGCGTTGATTACTTCCAAGTGGGTGGAAGGCTGAGCGGCCAAAATCACCAAACAAATGCCAAGCAATTTGTCCGGAAAAATATTATTTGTCGTTTGATTCCAAAAATCATCACCGATAATGGGGCCGTTCACGGGAAAGACATTCACATCTTTACGCCGGGCGCATATCGGTTAATCCACCGGTATCCCATCCACAGCAAATGGGCACCAAGTCACCAATAGGATACTAAAGGGCTAAAGACACGCGAACCAGAATGGGCGAAGAACTATCCAATGTTCTTTGGGCGCTACATCAAGGACCCTCTTGGAGCGCATACACTCGTGTTTGGGCGAGGCTATTATTCCGGTCGACATCGGGGTCCAGCCTAAAACCCATAACTTTGATCGGGAACGACGATAAGCGATTCCATCGGATCTCAGAGACCGCGACATGTCGCAGAATGGCTTCTATCGAAAGGATTGCTCGAGGTTTCAAGAAGGGTAAAGCCGACCAATATCTGTTGGGGACCTAGTCCTCAGTCTCGACTCGGCGGAAAAGGCCTGGAACAAACTCTCACCGGTTTGGGAAGGCAGGTATGTGGTGGTGTCTAAAATCAAGCGCGTTCAAGCTTAAGGATAGTATGGGAAGACTCTCGCACGGAATGCTACAAACCTCCGGTACTACCCGGTGATGTATCAGCTTTTTTATTCTAGTGAATGCGGAAAATATTATCATCGTGTATGTTTGTATTGCAATTGTTGTTATCGAGGATTTATGTTTCTATCTATGATAAAGTTTTCATACTTATTGTGACTTTTTCTTGCTTATGCTTGCATTTTAAAACACGACTCAAGAGATAATGCTATTGTTGTATCTCATTCGGTAAGATCGATCCCAGAATTGATCGATCTTCTATCTGAGTTAACATCAGTAGCTCGATAAACAACCTTGGATAAGTTGGCAATCCTCTATAGGCCTACAACTTTCTCCATAAGGTTAACATCATCGGTAAGCTCGATACACAACCTAGGATAGATCGAGGTTACGAGAGAACCTCATAAATATATTCCGTCAGTTTGTCATCAAGTAACGCTGTAATGATCTTAGAATAGATCGAATTATCCTAAAGAGATTCCGATGATCTCTTCTTGAATCTTTATCATCAGTACACTTTGACACACAACTCCGAAATATTCACAATAATTTTGTGGATTGTTAATATTTCTCGCAACATATCAATCAACCGAAATAATATACAACCGAGCATTTTGCAACATAACTACAACTACACGGTCTTGATGGTCTCATCGTAGATGATGAAGAACTATCTCGAGTCATCCTTCTAGAAGGGTGGGAAGCTAGGCTAGGAGAAAGGACCTCACTCACCAGCTTGCGTCATGGCGTGTCCCCTTCAAGAAACCTCGGATGAAGCCTTCATCAACCTGCCGCTCAAAGCCTTCACCTACATCATACATGTGGTCTCGGCCTCACGAGCGTGATCTGTATGATACTCTTGAAGGCGAGTTCTTGAAGTCCTCCACGGCACGTGATCAGGCTCAGCTTCTGCAGAGATAAGGCGACCTCTTTCTCTGAAAGCGGCGTAACTCTCGGTTCTTTGCCTCAGACACACCTTCTCGGAAAAGATCTTGAGATCCTTTCGGCAACCAACCTCGTTCTAGCCTCCACTAATTCATCCGAGTCCGCTCAACTTCACGTGGCGAAAAGAAAGAGAAGTCGCTTGAGTCTGTCATCATCAAGTTGATTCTCCAACACGGACATCTCTTTTACTTTCTCCACATGCGCTTCTTATATTCACCATGGAGAAACTTGACCTTCACGAACTCGAATTCCGGTCATTGACCTGATGTTCATTTTGAAGTCAAGTTCTTGCTTCTTCGATATCACGAAATAAGAAAAATTACGTTAAGCACAAGGAAATGAAATAAAAGATGATGAGCAGAAGATTGTTACAGTTCTTGACATCGCGGCGACTACTGAGAATGATTCAACCGTCCTGAATGAAGATCCTTGGGGGCGACTACTCGAAGGGCGACTCTTTTGGGTATCGATATCACCATCACCTCTTAGCTCCTTTTCCTCTTCTCTGTGGAGGCGGGTCCTTCTGGGAAGAAGCGGAGGGCAGCTTGGGATCATTTGGAAACCTCTTTGTTGGGCTTTCTCAGCATAGCATAAGACCTGGGATGAATAGAAAGCCACTCGAACAAAGATTCCTCCCACAAATCAGTTGATATATCGAATCTCAAATCGAAGATCTTCAATACGGAATTTCGGCGTCGCGATATCTTCATCACACACTGTAGGGGAATGGGTAAATCTCGGCTTTCCCCATTTCTCGAAGACCAGTCATTCTTCAAAAGAATCTGCCCAACTCTTGGGAGGATCCTTCGTCAGGAGGTGTAGCCGACTCTGCGGTGTCTGACCATGTGCATGTAAGTAAAACTTGCATCGATCCGTGTCGATCGATAGTCGGTCGCCATCCTGCGAAAAGACTATAAGTCCCATCACGATCGTCATTGCCCCTCGGCGGGAAATGCAAATCATCGACAAAATGGCGATCATCTCGGGATGGAAAGCAATCCACAAACTCATCTCGTAAGTGGTGAAATACCCGTGAGATTGGGCTCTATCTTCTTGGACACTTAAGAATCAAATCATTGAAAATAATATTTTTTCGAAGCACGATCAATGTGTCTCCGTGATCGACGATTCGAATCTTGATCCTCCCATTTTAGAAGGTTCCTGTCTGCCTCAGTTACAAGGGTGACGTGTCTCTTTCAAAAGATTCTCACCCATCTACAAACACAGCTTCGTGCGATCGAGATGAAAATTATTCCAAGGAGAGTGCCCAAACTCCCACCGGGGAGGTACTGGCTGGAGTGAGGTGGATCCAAGAAGAGTGCCCAAACTCCCACCAGGGGAGAGGCTATGCACTCCGGCAGTGGAGATGAGGAGGTAGAGGTTGATCCAAGAAGAGTGCCCAAACTCCCACCGGGAGGCTATGCACTCTGTGGAGAGGAGGTGGATCCAAAGAGTGCCCAAACTCCCCGGGGAGGCTATGCACTCTAAGAGGAGAAGAGGAGATGAGAAAAGTGTGCCTTCTCCAGCCCAGGGGTTTTATAGACCCTAGGGCAAAAGCGTAAAAGCCAAAGCTCAACCAGATCATTAGGACGTGGGCATGCCAGCCCGCCCATCTTGACATGGCTACGCATCATGGCCAGCTTCGGTCCATGGTATAAATCGCGGGCGAACGCGCAGCCAGCGCATAATTGAACCTGGTGGCCCGACCGTGACATAGCCGTACCAGCGGCCATAGCGCCGACCAGCCATGGCAGCTCATTGAAACGGCCGCCATGCGCCATGGACTTCAGCGCCCAGACCATGCCCGCAGCTCCGTAGTTCAGCGACCAGCGACCCAAATCGCTGACCATCAACCCCGCGAATCGACATAGCGCATGGCCGCCCCATATCGTGCGCCACCTTCCGCTGGCCCAGCGGCCGATCATGGAGCGCCGAATGGATCAGTAAGCGAAATCGCGGGATGGATCAGTAACCTCGAAATCTCGCGCACATACTACACGCATTTGCGCCAGCGCTTCTATAATTTGTTATGAAGATCTGTTCTCTCAAAATCGCGGTTGATGGACTCTCATTCATTGAAGAATTTCTTTCAAGTATTTGACATATATTTTGGATGGAGATAATGTCAAAAATAGGCGATACATCCTCGAAAATTAATCGATCGGCACGAATCTCAGGCATTTTAAAATGCTTTGATCTAATCGATTTCAGCAAACTTATAGTCAAGCGGCGTCTCGATGAGGCGTAACAACATCAAGCATAGTGATCCGAGCGAATCGACTCGGTCAAGCTATCGAACATGAAAATGGATCATTCGATCCGCCAAATGGTCACCAGCGACATATTATATAGTCGAGCGGCTCGTCAAGGCGAATCCAACGAATCAAGATCACCCAATTACATCATTAAGGCACGGATCATCAAAATACCGTCGATCGAGAGGATCATGGCCGGATGGGAGTGGTTGGAGTTTTCCGAATTTACAAGGCCGCCACTCCCAAAATTATAAATAGAGCCTCATTCTCACCTTAGAGGATCGATTTGAAGACCGAGCTCGAGAACCACGGTCGGACCGACGATCTATTATCATACCACCAAGATTCTCAAGATCTTCCTAGGAGATAGAAAGACCGCTCTTTCTCTCAAGATCAAGAGGTTGCTCCCGTCGGTTCTGCTTTTGGGAAACTTCTCTCTTGGGAGTTGACCGATATTGTATTTTTTTACACTCGAATATTGTTTCACTGTAAACACCTTCTTCTCAACTAACGAAGCGGGGCGCGTATCTTTTGAACATAGTGAAAGTTCTGGGCGGCAAGTGGTTTTCCCTTAACGGGTTTTCCACGTATAACCCTGTGTTCATATCCCCACTTGTGTGTTGGATAATTTTGAGCTACGACGAAGATCTGCATCTAGAATAAAATTCTCTAGCCAACAATATATATATTAAAATATAAATAAATTTTTTTTCTTAACTAAAAAAAAATAAAATCAAATACAAATATAATGTATTTGAATATTTAATTATTAGTAATTAATTTACAAATTTTCTAAGATATTAATTATTAGTGTTATAAGTAAAAATTTGAATATTATCATTTTATATCAATATAATGACCCAAATTTAATATATATATATATATATATATATATATATATATATATATATATATATATATATAATTCTATTACTATATTAAACATTAATTAATTAATAGGAATTTTATTAAATAAATTAATCATGATTTAATATTTATTTATTAAATTATTTATTTTAATAAATAATTTACTCATTAATTATTTTTTACTAAATAAACTAAAATTTAATAATTATTCTATTTTTTTGATTTATCGTGAATTATTTATCATTAATTTGAATAAATATAATTATATTTATTAAATCTTAATTAAACTATAATAATATTTATTTTAATTAAAGTTAAAATTAACAGATTAACGAATTTGAAAAACAAATTAAAAAAAAGCGTTTTCCCAGGTTGCTCGCTCCCAAAAAAAGAAAAAAAGTTCTTTTCCCAGGCACTCCTCACTCAGCTCCGCTCCCTGCTCTCCGTGGTAGTATTCGAAATCTTTCGTTTTGATATTTCGCTTACCTAAAATAAGAAAAAGGAAAGCAATGCCCAATTTTACCGTAAAGGATTACCGCATACCAAACACAAAAGAAGAAATGCATTATTTTGATTACATTACGGTAAATACTGAATAAACAACTAAAGAGTAGAAAGATGGCCAGGTAGTTTACATGAAGAATCTTTGTTTGATCAAACGGTTTAAAAGCATCGATCAAACTCTCTTGACTAATGAGATTTCAGTACATAATTAATTATTAAAGCTAAACTGAATAATAATTAATGTGGGCTACACTTAAGAATTAATTAGATAATTCTTACAAGAGTTTCATATCAAATTATCAATAATATACTAAATTTTGAGTTGTAGCATTAAATTCTTATGCTTAGAATGATATATCAGTGAAAAGTCCCTCATGTTAGTTAAAATAATATTTTGAAATCAAACAATGAATATTGCACGCAAGTTGAAATAATTTGTATTAAAATTCTTAAAGGCTTTATAAAAGTTTGATAGTCGAAGAATTAAGAGAAAAGCTATCAAAATCTTAATCTGATCTAATAATGTTTTGCAATAAGGGTCTCCATAAAAAATGAGAATGATTTTTTTTGTATTTTTATACTCCCCATCATAAATTAATTTAATTGCTTTAGAGAAGTTAAAAAGTCTAAGAATTAAGGGAAAAGTTATCAGAAATTTTAATTTGATTTAAAATTTTTTTGAGAATTAAAGGTCTAATAAATTTTATTTAATTTAAAAAAATCAGTGATAATACCTATACCTTTTTTTTTTCCATTAATGTAACAATTTAAACCACCCATTCCCCGTAACTTTATATATATATATATATATATATATATATATATATATATATATATATATATATATATATATATATAGATCTAATTTATATACATATCATAATTCATATATATTTACATATCTAACATCTAAACATAAATATTTACATACATAGCACTTAAATCTTTATTATTACAACAAAAATTACACTTTTTTAAAAAATTTGAAATAAAATTTATCTTTTGATGCATAAGAAAGAAAGGTGTTATATTTGTAAATATCAAATTTTAGGTATTAGATATGTAAATGCATAAGAATTATGTGCTATATTATATATGTAAATTGAAAAAAAAAAAACTTATAAATTAAACAAAGCACTCCTTGCAAAAACCGGAGAAAAGCTGAAAAAAATTGAGCAGCGAAAGGCTATTAATGATTAATTTATCGTTTTTCCCAGTGAAGATTGTTATCTAAATTCAAGCCATAGGAACGAGGTGGAAAACGCTTCGTGTGAATAGAATTGTCATTCCTTCCCATGCTCTGATTGTTTGATACCACGCCAATCAATCGGTCTGAGTAGGCTGATGAAGACGAAGAAAGACAGAGATAAGGGACGTTAGCATTTGACAAATTGAGTTACAGTCTAACCAAGATGTTTCAACTCCGAATAGATCTTACTCTTGCGCGTTGAAAATTTGGAGGCAAGCAATGCTAACTGGATTATTTTAGGTATGCCATCCATGCGGCTTTTTTCAACTTTCGAATTGCTTCGCATTATATTAAATGTTTTTTCAGAACAAATTTCAGATTAATTAGATCTTGATCCTTGCATAATTATGTTTCTATTCTTCAGATAAAAAAAAATGATTGAAGTGAGAAAAATATTCTTGTATGGATCGACTTTAATCTGCCAGGTATAAAAAGAAAAATTGTTGTTTTAGAAAATGAATATCTAGCTAAATTTATTTGCAAAAGTATTAACCATTTGACCTTAGTCTTTTACGAGATGTAGGTTTAAATAAGCCTATATTCAATATTTCACTAAAATCAAGATATTACACTAGCATCAAGAGAGACACGTAGAGTTTATTATCACATTGATAGGTGAAAGCTGGAGTTAACAGCATTTCTCATATTGATGACGATTTTTGTTAAAGACGCTTAGTGAAATGGAGAAGCTTGAAGATAAATGCTTCTCAAAGTTCAAGAAATCGAAATCTATTACTGTGACCACATCCGACGGCTCATCTCCCGCTTTTCTTTGCATGTGATAATCAGTCTCTCTCCCCTCTTGTTTCATAGAAATAGAAAAAAGCTTACTCAAATGATTATTAGACGTTAGGGCTGTTTATTTTTTTATTCTTAGGTGCAAAATTTTTTGTGTTTGATATGATGCAAAGTAAAATTTTTAAGGTAATATAATGTATTTATAATATATTACAAATATCATTTTTTTATGTATTTGGAATTCGCTCAAGGAATTTGTCTTATTTGAGTGAATTCCAAATACACCGGTCAGTATAAAGTTTTATGACCGCCACCTGCCGTTGCCGTCACCACCCACTCTACTCACGACCTCAAGAATACATTACATTATATTTATTTTTCTATAAAAAATAAAAAATAAACTCATGTATTTATAGAGTTTTCAATCAAATAATCCTAAAGTAATCCAAATACACTATATTCTTTTTAGACTGTATTCATTTTTCAAGCAACCAAATAACCCCTTAATATCAAATTATTAAAAAATTTATAAAAAAAATACGAGTTAAACTTTTCTTGTGAATTATAATATTGAATGCTAATTTAAAAAAAAATTGAAGATGATTAATTTATAAATATAAAAGAATAGGATGATGATGCATATAACAATCTTTTTATTATATACTTACTAGAGTGGTCATTAGCTATAATATTGAGCTTGAATTCCACCTTTCCCTATGTTGATGTAGCTGCTTTAGCACAAGAAAAATGAAAGAGTAGCCAATGTGAATATGATATGAATTCATATCCCCAAATTAACAACAGAAACAAAAGGGACAGAAGAAGGCCAAGTTGGCTAAAAGATTTCACCAATATCCCAAAATATAACATCAACAGAGAGACTAAAAGTAAACATTCAGACCAGAAATAAATTACAGACTAAAAAACCAGAATAGCAGTGTTACAATAACAGAGATCAGTAAGAGTAAAAGAAGATCTACAACAGCAGCTATCAAAGGCCAAATAAAATATATACAAACTTTAATAATACAAGACTCAGGAGACAATTCAGAACAAAAGCAATCAACAGACAAATATTTCCAGAGTCCCCCTGAAAGTAAAATAAATCCATAACAGAATTAACTACCAAAGAAACCAAGAAGAGTAGTAACAACAGATGTACTTCTAACTTGAGCAAGCAGAAGCAAGAATAAGAACAGACTGTAATAGAAAACAGTTAGCAGGTATAGAAGGTCTACATCTAGGATATAGAAAGAAAAGAAAACTATAAATAGAAGGTAGAAATTCTAACAGAGAAAAATCAAATATTCAAAAAGAAAACTCCTTCTCTTCTGTATCTTCTCTTCTCCTTCCTCTCCTTAGTTTTTCTCTAGTTATCATCGCCGGAAACCACCGCTCAACTTCCCTCAGAAAACCCAAGGGTTTCTCCTCCGCTCCCAACCACTCCCCCTCTTTCCCTCTGGAGTGATTCGACGACTCGAACTGTCGAAGGAAACAAAACAAAAGAAAGGGTTAAAGCCAGCTTCACCTCGAAGCTTCATCCCACGGCCAAGAAGCAGCCGGGTAAGCCCCATTCGAAGGCTCAGATTCATTTCCAAGGAGCACAAATCAAGGCAAAAGATCAAGCCGCGCAGAGAGCAACACGTGTAATCCACTAACGGGCGACAGGAAATCAAGAACCGCTCGATCGAAACACAAATCCAATGGCAAATAAGAGATCAACCAATCCAACGATTCACGGTTCAGCTCAAAAGAAACTCAATCCAAGTGCTAGATCCAACGACCAAGAGAAAAGGCTCAAATCCAACGATTCGTAAAGCACCATAATCAAACCGATTATCCCTTAACTCATTCCACTGAGTCAACTCACCAACTGCACCCAATTCTCACCGAACCAGACTCATATTAGAATATTTATAGTAGATATATATATATATATATATATATATATATATATATATATATATATATATATATATATATATATATATATATATATATATATATATATAAGTGTATTTGGGATAGAATTTATTGCAATTTTTATATTTATTTTTTATGTTATTTTTAAAAATAAAATTATTTATTTATTATATATTTTAAGTATTTTTTATTTTTTAAGATAAATAATATAATTTTTAAAAATATTTAAAATAACTTTTAGGCATATGATTATAAGAGGAATATAAGAGGAAAAAATTGAGTCAATATCACATAATAATTTTCAACTTAGACATTAACGTTTAATACATTTATTTTGTAGATAGTGAGGAAGTACCTTTATATGTGACACCATAGAAATATCTTCAAGCTCATAAAGCCCAAATGGGACGTAACAATGAGATTTGTACTCATACCTTTTTAACTAATATGTTGCACGCTATTGTGCACCTTTTGTTAAAATTTATACCGTCCTTACTATCTACTTGTTTAGATTTGTTGCGTGCTAAAAAAATAATTGTCATAAAATAAAAGTTTAGGTCTTAATTTTGTTATAAAATCAGCACAGACATAAATGTTTAAAGAATGAATAAAAAAATTCTATATAATAGTGGAAAAATCCATGAAATGAGGAAAAATCAATGCCTAAATCAAGAAAAAATCTTTCACTATATATTAAGCTTTCGAGATAAAATTTTCCTCGATAATAAGATTATATAATCAGATATGAGAAGTGACCAACAATTTAATCTCAGACCGCTAACAACAATGGTTAGATTATAATTGTTGGTATTGATGATGATTTCGTAATCAAATAGTAACACAGATAGACACCAGCAAATGGTCACATGGTCGAAAGATTAACAGTATAGCAGTGATGATCTTGGGTGATGTTATTCAGATCAAATAATTGTAGCCAGCAATGGCAACGATAATCAAAGCAACCGGCAGATGGTGTCGCGATAATCGGTAGTGATCAGCAACGGGCGACTAATCTTCCGCGAGGCAGTGGTTGAAACAATAATGCGATGCGATATGGTCAATGATGACCAACAGTGGTAATGGCATAAAGATGATTACCGATAAGGCCCAGCGAGTGGTTACGCGGCGGTAAGATCAGTGGTGTGATTATGCTTGGAGCATTTTCAAGCTTTAGAGCTCTCTCTTCTCTTTAGTTTGGGCTCCCTGTGAAGAATGAGCTATTTATGATTAGAGGAATGGCATTTGTAAATACAAAAATCCAAACCACTCCATCGGATGGCTCAAAATAATTCCCTTGATCATTTGATATATTTTAAGTATTTGAATGCTAAAATAAAGTTAGAATCAAGAGATCTTAGCTTATTAGATCACGTCGAAGCTCGATTTGATCATAATCCATATTTATGAATTATTTAAAAATTTAACTGATATCTCAAATTTTCCAATGATATTTTAAGTGCTTGATCTAGACTAGTTTCGACTTAGGATCAGATTACTTTTGATATCAAGATTCGTGCTTAAACTAGTGAAATTTTTAGTGTCATATTAAGAATATTGCCTTGCTATGAACAAACTTTAGAGTAGACTGTAGAACACATAGATGACATATATCTTTAGTTTGGAAACTAAAACTTATTTATTTTTCCAAATTGTAATGTTGCATCAAATTTGTTTGAACCAAATGCATTATCACTTAATATTGTACTCAATAAAGCATCCGAATATATTTGTCTTCAAGATCATCATAGTGCTTTTATATATTTTATGAACATTAACATCTTTATAGAACATATCTGAGTACTTTGTCTAAATTGATACTCTGTAGACATTGTATTAACTTAAGCGAGATATTAATAAAAGTGTCATTTAATTAATTGATTTTTTTAGATTTGGGAGGTGCGGATATTCTACAATTAATTATAAGTTTCCGTCTGAAATCTCACAACAATCCAACCCAATTGTCCATCTAAGCACACCACAAACCAAACACTTCACCACGATTCAAACACTCACCATCACAATGGCCAGAAGAAAAAATATGACCAACGAGGTTCGCATTACTCGTGAGCACAAAAAGAATCTTTCTCTCACTCAAGATCTCATCATATGGTTAAAGGAGACATGGTGTGTATTAAGATGATTTATACAAATGCTTTCTGACATCCTTGCTTTCGAGGAAGACATGAACCGATCATTAACAATAAGTTTCTATGGACGCCGTATGATTCCTTACCGGATAAGGTCAACATGTGGTGACCTCAAAGAAGGGCATCTTCTTCCTCGTCATTGACGATGCTTTAAATTCTCAAGCTGGTTGTAAGCATTCAAGAATCCATGGCATCAAGTCTATCGCCATTTTGGAGAGTTTGATCTCAACATATGTAAACCTGTTCGTTTGACATTGGACCGGTTTGAGCTTTGCAACATCTACAACATGGTGGCGGATTGTTTTATATGCTAAGTGAGGAATGAGAATTCACTTTCCTAAAATTAGGTAACACGCAATTTCCATGAAACAATTCACTAAAAAGCATTTGGAAGGCATGGCACAAAGAGCTCATTGTGTGTTGCAATGCATAACAAGCTTTCACTTCTTGTCATGTAGTACTCTAATCCTCGTTATTTCAAAATGTCAACCAAGGCGGCTTATACAAACGCAAGGCATGGATGATGCATATCATCTTCACCGATGGCTCAAATGGTTTGATATGAATGGCGATACGCGTATTTGATTATGGACAATTACATGCGACATCCAAATGCAACTTTCTTCTATGTTACACTCCACCGATTATTTTTTCCTTTTTGCCAAACACGTAAGATCCGTGTGATCTTTGAATTATCCGGAACTTCAAGGCTGTTACCGCAGTTCAAACGATTCGTCTTGAGGACAAGGTTGTAGACCATCGATGTTAAACATCCGCTTTTATATGGACCAATAAAGACAATCGAGCGCTTCCACCATTAGGATTCGCGTAATCGCATATTTAGAGATGCACTCATTGATCACGGCGTCATGTGGATAGGAGTTCATGAGCTTTCTCTGAATATGGACATAAACTCATTGACTATCCAAGAGTTGAAGCCTCTTCAAAGAGATCTTAGACCTCTCAGAATGCTGAAGGCGTAAAGTTGATGGCTCAGAACCATTGTGAAGGCTTGAGGCTTTTTATTTTGTTGGAAAATAGATCAGATGTTGTTGACATGAAGACACTACGCCATCCGAGATCAAGGATAAGATCGATGATCAAAAAAAAGCTGTCAATATCTAGTATTTAAGTTTAAATACATATGTCAAAATTTGTAAAATATAATATGTAGTAGTTATCAATACAAAAATTTTGATAGTATTAATTATTGACTTTGGGGTTTATTAATGTATAATCGAGCTGCCATTAGTATCTATTAATTTTATATTTAACTTAGACATGTGCTATTGTATCATACATAACAAAGAGCTCTTAAATATCTTAAATTTTTTCTGAAATTTGATGCATTACATACTCTTAACAATAAAATAGGTACACTTTCACTTGCCCTTAATTTTATAATATTAGAACCTCATAATTTTATTTTTATGTAAATATAGCATCTAAAAATTTATTCAAACGTTAAAGAATCTCTACAAAATAGATCACATGTAACATTGATAAGCTATATCTAGAATCTGCCCTTTCTCTTGCACCTATCTTCATCAATCACTAAAAGAGTATCAAATATATCAAAACTAGACTAACATATAATTATACTTAAATTTATTAACTTCTCTTTAGGGTAATCATCTACAATGTGCTTTTTTTCTTCTTCTTTTTTTTTTTTTTTTTTTTTTTTGTTAAAAATTGGACAACTCTTATATACTCTTCTTTTATAGTAGAAGTAGACAATAATTTAATCATTACTTTTCTTACCCAGAATGCAATAAAACATCCATTATTTTGTCACTTCCCCAAAATTAGATATTTTTTAGTTTTTTTTTTTTAAAGTGAATTCTTATTCCTCTAAGATACATTTTTCTATAAGTTCAAAGAGTCAAAATCTACTCTTGTGACAACAATCAAGCACTCTTAAATAGTAATTTTTTTTAAAAAAAAGCAACCTCAAGTAGGGTTGCTACTAAACAAAGCATTTGACAAGCTATTAAATACTTTTATAAATATTTGATGGCTAAATGAATAAATTTGAATACCTTTTATTTATTTTTGTAACGATATCATTTAAAGCTCATTAATAAACTTAAAAGCTTAATTAAGATTTGTTGTGAATCATGTCATTTAAAGTTTATTTTAGACAAATTTTACTTGATACAATTTAATTATTTTTTTAAATAAATTGTTTGTGAATAAAATGGTGGTGAAATAGATGGAGATGTTGTTAGTAGAATTCAAGTTGGATGGTTGAAGTGGAGGAATGTATCGCCATTATGTGATAGAAAAGTTTTACTTAAATTTAAGAAAAATTTTATAAGATGGTAAGACACGTAACTTATGGTGTAGAATGTTGGCCAATAAGAAGCATAAAATTAAGTTAAGTGTTACGAGATGAGGATGTTTAGGTGGATGAGTGGCTTTACTCTTAGAGATAAAATGCAAAATGAGTATATTCGGGAAAAGTTGGAGTAACTCCGGGCGAACAGATTAGAGAGTCCTTAGATGGTTTGGCCACATATGCGTCAATGACCCGTTAGGAGAAATGCATTAGATTTCTTATGTTAAGAAAGGTAGAGGTAGACCCAAAAGACTTGGATTAAGATGTATAAAAAATGATCTTAGTATACTTGAATTAAATGAGAATTTGACACAATAGGACCTGATAGGATTCATGTAGCCATTAGTAGGATTAAGGCTTATTGTTGTTGTTGTTGTTGTTGTTGTGAATAAGCTCAATTAAAACTCAATTGAAGTCTGAATAAGATTTATTTATTTTGTTAAACTATCTGATTATTAATAGGCTCCATGATCCCATATCAGTAGAGCTCGAATATGATTTTTATAAATGAATTTGAGCTCGTATATAATTCTAAAAATTAGAATAGAGTTTAATTGACCTCGAACTTAACTCATTATTTAAAACCCTACAGTACTCTCTCTCTCTCTCGTTTAGTTTAGAAAAGAAGAATTTTCGAGACTCATTCCTGTTATACCATAATATGCTCTTAAAACTTTAGTTAAATTCCTTATCCTCACAAATTTGGTTATACAAATACAGTGCTTAAACTCCTCTTCTTGTCTTGACATAACTGCTTTAACGAGAGATAAATGAAGGTGGAGGCATTATGATATTTATAACGGGAGAAAAAAACTATTTAAGGAAGAAAAACGCCCAGCCAATTTACGAGTAAAAACAAAAAAAGGGAAGAAAAATGCCTTCAACTTAATATAAAATCTATCAAATTTACTAGCTTCTTAATATAAGATTTACAATTACGATAAAACTGCATGCAATATATGATGGGATATAAATAAGAAGATAAATACCAAGAATAAGTTGAAGCCTCTTCCAAAAGTTCTCCACCAAGTTCCGCATTGAGTGCTGTAGGATTTTGAAGGTTTTAACTAATCCGAAGGTAGACCAAGGACAAAGATTATACATTTAAGTTACATTTTATGTAATTTTTTATTTGTGCTGTAATCCAAATCATGTTCTAGATAGCATTTAGGAAACTTATATTTTATTACATTTTGAAAAAATTTACACAGAGAAAGTAAATTTTCAATCTATCTTAGTATTTAGTATGATGTCTTTTAGAAAGTTAAGGGACTGTTTAGGATCACTTTTATTTTATATTTTATATTTATAATAAAAATTTATTTGATTATATTTATTTATCTTTTAGAAGTTTTGAGTGTTCTTAAAAATAATATTATTTATTTTTAAAAATTAAAAATAAAATCACATAAAAATATTCTAAATTAACCTATTTTTAAAAATAATATAAAAAATAAAAAATAAAAGACCAAATTGATCACAAACATTTAAATTAAAAAAAATTAATATACATTATAGATTTTTTTGGACGTTTGAGCGAATTTAATCGTAAATTTATACACATCATGCATATACAATGATTTAAAGCCAAGACCTCTTAATTGAAATCTAAAATTCTCAATCATTAAGCTAAGATTATTGGAAATATATGAAGATAGAATAAATTTATTTTTTTCGGATCTCATGTCAAATCATCAAGAAGATTTAATCGAGCGCAATCCATGGAAGAGTTATTGTGAGAATTTTAGTCTTCCAAAGGGTGTTCTTAGAGAGAGAGAGAGAGAGAGAGAGAGAGAGAGAGAGAGAGAGAGAGAGAAGTCTTCCTTTCACTCAAGATGGGATGTAAGAAAAATAAGAACTCACCCTTTAGAATGGAGACCATGACCCTATTTATACTTGAATGCATTTTATTTTATTTTAACCCATCATTAAAATAAAATAAAATGTCTGGTCTCTACACATGATAATTCCATACAAAATTAATAAGATGCCTCAAAAATCCAAAATTAATTAATCTTTATTTGATCACAAAATTAATAGCTTAAAAATAAGATAAAGCATAATGTATAATTAAATTCATATGTGAGCCCACATTCAAAAATTTCCAACAATCTCTTACTTGGGCCACATATATTGCTTGATAATTATACATTATTAAATACTTTAAGAGCTCAATATTTGCTTTCTTCAAGAGGAATATCTTTTAATTATTAATAATATTATAGAATCATAGTGATATTTATTATATTTTTTTTATAGACTCATTAGTAATCACTAAATCAATATGATTAACGACATAGATCAAGTATGGATGTGTAGCATAAAAATTTCATGTAATATGATCATATTATGTCTATTTCCAACTGATCCTATATTATAACTCACAAGAGTTATAAATATAGTTTTATTTATTTATGCTTCGCAATTTATATAAATTTATTTCAGAGTTTTCAACTATAAAATAATAATAATACTTTATTTTGATCAGAAAAATATATTTATAATAATTGAATATCATAAACAAACTCTCACTATGCTAGCATATCATCGAAGTAAATCACTCTCATAAGAGCATATGCTCATGAAATACTTTAGGTGGTAAACTTTTTGTAAGTGGATTTGCAATCATAAAATTTGTACTAATATGTTCAATAGATACTTGAGAACTCTGAACTCTTTCTTTTACAACAAGAAACTTTATGTCAATATGCTTTGATTTTGAAACGACTTATTATCATAATTTATTTTAATTGTCTCTATATTTCATCAAAAATATTTTGATGATAAAATTTTGTAGTAATATTCCTTGATTTTGATGCCTCAACAAATTTCTTACTTTAGTGGAAGAAGCTATAAGTGATTGTTTAGCATATTTTCAAGATATAACTCATCCATCTAATAAGAAAAAATAACATGAAGCAGATCTTCTACTATCGAGGCAACCAAAAATCGAATCGAATTCATGATCTCCAAATGATCGATCTCCGATATGTGAGCATAAAGTCTTTTGTTCTCTTCAGATACCGCATAACCCGTTTTACTATTTTCCAATGATCCATTCCTAGGTTACTTAAATATCTGTCAAGCATTCTGCTAATATACGCAATATCCGGATGCGTACAAACTTGAGCATACATAAAAATCCCTACTGCAAATGCATAAGGGATCTTTTTCATCTCTTTCTTTTCGAATTCTTTTCTTGGACAATGAAGCAAACTGAATTTATCACTTTTAGCAATGGGTGTATCTTCTGGTGCACAATCTTTCATATCAAATTTACTAAGCACTTTATCAATATATGTATTTTATGATAAACCAAGTATACCACGAGAACGATCTCGATGAATTTGTATATCCAACACAAAAGATGCATTCCCAAGATCTTTCATTTCAAATTTATTTGAAAAAAATTTCTTTATTTCATTCAAAAGACTTATATCACTACTTGTCAATAGAATATCATCAACATATAACGCTAGGATGATGAATTTACTCCCACTTATTTTGTGATAAATGCATTGATCAACAATATTTTTTTAAAACCAAAAGAAGTAATCACTTGATCAAATTTCTTATACCATTGATGGGAAGCTTGCTTTAAATCATAGATGGATTTCCTTAATTTGCATACTATGTATTTTGAATCATAAGATTGAAAATTTTTTGGTTGTACCATATATATAATTTCTTCAATGTCGTCGTTGAGAAATGCAGCCTTTACATCCATCTGATGTAATTCTAAATCATAATGAGCTATTATTATCATAATAATTCTAAAAGAGTCTTTCGAAAAAATTGGTGAGAAAGTCTCTTTATAATCAATGCCTTCTTTTTAAGTGAAACCTTTAGCTACTAGACGTGCTTTATATCTTTCAATATTGCCTTTTGAATCCCGTTTGGTTTTAAAAATCCATTTACAATCAATGAGCTTTACTGATTTATGCAATTCAATTAGATCCCAAACATGATTATCTTTCATTGATTCATCTTATCCTAAATGGCTTATATCCATTTATTAGAGTTAACACTTTGTTTAACTTGACTAAAAGAGATTTGACCACTTTCCAATCTAATGTCAAACTCATGTTCTTGGAAATACACAACATAATCATCTGAAATTGCTAATCTCCTCTCCCTAGTGGATTTTCTTAATGACACTTTGAGGTTGTTGTGATCCTCGATTGTGAGTGAGTTAACTTCAAGAATATTTTGATTATTAGTATTTACAACTTGAATAAGATCAGGTAAAATTATTTAATCATTTTCTATTATAATTATAAGAAGAGTAATAAATTGTTCTTCAAATATAAAATTCTTGGGTTTATTACTCTTGCTCGTATTCAACTTTCAATAAATTTAGCATTGCAGTCTGAAAAATATTTATTTGAAGAGGTCATAAAACTTAAAACTCTTCGACCTTTAAGTATCCAACAAAATAGCAGCATATAGTTCTTTAGTCCAATTTTCTTTCATTGGGCTTATATGGCCTAACTTCAGCTGGACATCCCCAGACATGAAGATGCCTAATACTAGGCTTCTTCCCAATCCATAATTCATATGGGGTTTTAGCTACTGCTTTGATTGGAACTCTATTAAGGATATAAACTGTAGTCTTTAAAGCTTCTCCTCAAAGTGATTCTTGTGAGGAAGAATGATTTTTCATACTTTTAACCATATCCTTAAGGGTCCGATTTCATCTCTCAACTACACCATTTTGACTTGGAGTCCATAACATGGTGTATTGAGGAATGATGACACATTCTGCTAAATATTTAACAAAGGGCCTAGACGTTATTCATCTGATCCATCATATATGTCATAGTATTCACCACCATGGTCAGATTTGACAGTTTTTATTTTCTTTCCAAGTTGATTTTCAACTTCAGTCTTAAAATTTTTGAATACATCCAGTGATTGTGACTTCTCATAAATCAAGTATAAGTACCCATAATGAGAATAATCATCTATGAAAGTAATGAAATACTATTGGTCATTCCAAGTAGCTGTATGGAATGGACCACAAATATCAATATGAATTAATTTCAAGATATTTAAACTCTAATTAGCACCAATTTTCTTGATATTTATTTATTTTCTCTTGATATATTCTATACAAAATTTATCATCTGAAAAAACAATAGAATCAAGAATTCCTTCTGAAATAAGTCTTTAGAAATATGTCATAAATGCTTAAGTCATAATATATATGAATTCTCATTCATTAATTTTTATCTTGTACCAAAATTGTTTGCAAGCAAGTGTGGGCTCCGAAAATTTGCCACCAACCTCTCGATTAAGAGAGTGATTTAAGTGTCGGTGTAATTTTCAGAAGGCAGATAAGAATAGTAGATAAGATACTACCCAGAGATTTTGCCCTCATTTGGTGAGAACTTTAGATCTGGTTCCAGGTTTCTTATAGGCGTAAGCCCCTATAGTTAATTACCCCTCTCAATAAGTGATAGAGAACTTTTGATTAAGGCTAGTCGTTAGGTCGCTTAATGCGTAACATATTGTAGCAAGATATCGAGTTTCAAAATTTAGATTATGAAATTTATCATTTCAGCTTATACTGGATGGTTTGGGGAATAATAACGTGCCCGATCTAGATCTCATGGTTCCGTCATCCCGCCACGGTCCCTCCTACTTAGTTAGAGGAGGTAAATGACCAACGAAGGATCCTTATCAGCAACACATGGGTTATATCATTCAAGAAATCCTTGTAGACTTGGGGTGGTGTTTATCTAAGGAGATAATTTTAAGTCTACCTTAGCTGAAAGGGGGTTGTTTGCCCTATCAAGTATACCATATGATTCACAACTCAAAGGGCAGATCCATTGGGGAGTATACGGGCTATGGTCGTGATCGTAATATAATAGAGCCGGACAAGCCAAACCACCCGATCAGGACTTGGTCATGACGCTTCATCTTTGGAGAGCCTAAATGTCACGCAAGAGGACACGAGCCCCATCGTGAGATTGATTGAGAGTGAACATAGCATAACACTTTATTTAACATTAGCTTCTTTGTGAGCTAAAGTTTTCTTAATTTTTCACCCCTGACAAACAGTTGCAGAAGGTGGATAGATTGAGTTTGGTTTAAGTTTATAATGATAAAGTTTCATTTGAGCAATTTCAGATTGATATTTGAAAATTGATTTGAAAAATTGATTAATTTGAATATATTTAAGAGCTTTAGATCATGTCAACTCGTTATGCTAATGAGGATTAAATCTACTCACCGAGTAATTAGTTTCTCAGATATTTCACTGATTTGAAACTCTTATTATAGGTTTTTAGGTTTTGTTAACCCAATCCAGTCCTAAGACTAAACTGAAAATAAACTTAATTTGATTTGAAAAATTGATTAATTTGAATATATTTAAGAGCTTTTAGATCCTCCAACTCTATTTAGTCGCAATGTGAGGATCAAATCTACTATCACTTAATTGAATTGATTTGAAACTCTTATTTTAGGTTTTATAATCTGAGAAATATCAGATCTTAAACTTGAATTTAAGCATTCAAAGATAATATGTCATGCTGTATTAAGACTTTATGTAGTTTTATTTTGTTATGACTCGATTTATGCTACTAATATGATTTAAAAAATTGATTAATTTGAATATATTAAGAGCTTTAGATCCGCCAACTCAAGCAATGCTAACGATACAAGAATACTAATGCCGTGATATATTCCACTAACTTGGACTCATTATAATATATTTTGGCTTTATTAACTAACTTATTTAAGACTAAAGAAAAACCCGCAAAGATCCTCGAATTCAATTTAAGTATTCTTATAATGTCAGAACATGCGTATTTATCAGATAATTTTATCTAATTAATGAAATCACTGACATCAAAAATCATAATTATAATGAAATTTCTTTATTTTTGAATTGAAGGAAAATTTTTTCATTCATGCAGCATTTAATTTAATGTCACCTTTTGTCTGCTTATACAAAGAATAAGATCTGCAAGAAGAAAATTGATCTAATATCTTATTAAATTTTTTCGATTAATATTTAATATTTCAATTTATCTCAGCCTTTTTTCACATTAAAATTTAAGCTTGAAATCTATAAACGCATTGTTTTTTATTCTTTTTAAACATTATTTAAATCATTGATTTTGAAAATCATGTTAATAAAATGCTTTAATTTGATCAAGAAGCTCCATGATTTTAGATTTTAATTTAATATCACCTTTGTTATTACAAAGTTCAGATCCGCGATGAAGCTGAGCTATATATGTTCAAAGGATAATTTAATTTGTTATTTTAAGAAGATTTACTCTAAAAGTAATTCTCATTTTACCATTCTTTTATTCAAATTTATTTTCACCCTTTTTATTCAAATTTGTTTTCCTCTTTATTCAAATTTGATTTTCTCTCTTTTATTCAAATTTGATTTCCTTCTTTATTCAAATTTGATTTCTTCCTCTTTATTTTTAAACAACTCATCTACTACCTCTAATTTCTATAAATAAGAAGAGGACCTCCATTCTATTCCATTTATTTGAAAGAGATTCTTTTTTGATGATTCAGAAGCTCAATAAATTTTGTGTACTTTCACTCTTCTTTATTTTTTTACTTTTATATCTATTTATATATATATATATATATATATATAAATATCCCTTTTTTTCTAAGAAAATTGACAAAATTAAGATTTCATCTGTGAGCAATATCTAATAGTGTTCTACTACTCGCCTCTCTGAAAGAACGACAAAGTCTCTGACACCATATATTTTTTCAATCGATTGAAACAATGCCTTCAAATCAAGAAAGAATGGAAATATATATATATATATATATATATATATATATATATATATATATATATATATATATATATATATATATATATATATATATTCACGATTCCACATTTGACGATTTTTGCCACAATGCAACGAAGAAGGATAGAAATGAAGGCAGAAAAGGCGACAAGAGAATTACTCGACGAGGGCCGGCTGCGGGTTCATCCGGGTCGAAAGAGGTGGGATGGTGGGTGCGGGTCAGACGCGCTGGTCGGTGCGCGGGCTGTGGGTTCCGGTCACTCGTGCTGACACGAGTATGGGTCGGGTGCGCGGGTCGGTGCGCGGGCTGCGGAAGACGGACCGGAGGGCGCTAGCGGCAGGTCGGTCGCGGTCGCGCAATGGGAACGGGCCGCGGGAGCAGATTTTGTCGGATTACATCGGCGGGACGGTCGAAAAAACAACGAAACCGAGGTAAAAGAGGGAATTACCTTAGCGTTTTTCTTTTTGTTTTCCGATGGGAGAGAGAGGCCAGTGGGAGAGAGGAGAGTGGGAAGGAGAAATTAGGAGAGAATGGGGAGAGTAAGTGGGGGGAGTGGTTTTCTTTTCAGTTTTTTTTTTTAATTTTCTTTTTGCAATTTCTTTTTTCAAAAAACTGAAAATGGGGGGAATAGTTGGGCATAGGGATAATTTGGAGATTTTTAAATTTATTAAAAGATTTTAATATGTATTTCATGCCGAAACGCATAAATAATATAGATATCGATAGGTAATTTTTTAACACAAAGACAAATTTTAGCGATCGTATACCGCTTTTGGTCGTGCTAAATGACTCAATTTCACCAAAATACTGTGCCGCTTTGACCTCGATTTTCACGCACTCATCAATTGAGTTAGTTATTTGATAGATTTCAATATTTTGAAGTAAATGATCAATTTCACAACGAGTCGTTGATTCTCATCAAGACTCATGATCTCGAATGCAAGCTGGCGCACTGAAGACTTTGATCTTCATCAAGTCATGCAATATTTATATCGACTAATTTTGATGTTCTAAACATGGCAATATGTCATCAATCGTGAGATCATTTGAGTTAATTTCGATGCATGATTTAGATCGATTTGCGTTATCACTTCAAATCACTTGACATTATACTACCAAAGCGATAGTCTCATTTGATAGATTTCGATGTTTCACAGCTAACAATGTGATCAATTTTAAGAACGAAGGTCGTTTGGTCATCGTCGCAGCTTCACTACATGCATTGATACATCGATAAAAGCACTAATCGACATCGTTAGATTTTGCAATATTTATATTCTGATCAATTTCGATGTTCTGAATGTGACAGCTAAGTCCGTTCATCGATAGGAGGTTGTTTCAACCATTTTAGGACGCCCAGCATATTTTGATACTCGTCACCACCTTCAAGTCCGTTAATTAATTTCATTTTGTTTTGATATGACATATATGGAGGTCAATAGCAAGGTTTCATTAATTTGTGAAGCATAAATACCTAATTTATAAAGATTATTAACTAAAGAATTAAGATAAATATTTAAATCGAAAGAGACTAAATTTTATTTCCAAATGAACAAGAATAATAAGATTTGTCCAAACAAGAAATAGAAATTAAATTTTGTCTAAACAACATCACATAAAAAGTTTCATGTAAATTCAAAATACAATCAGATTTTTAGATATAATCTATATAAACATATTATTTCAACAAGAGCTTTATTTATTTCATGATGAATCTTTCAAGATTGGCATTCGTCTACTTAGACAACCATACATAGTCAAACTTATGAGTAGTTGTACATGTATCTATCCACCAAGTGTGATTTGATACTAATGATAAATTAACTTCAAAACAAACAAAGTTGAGAAGTTTATCCTTTTTCACCAACCAATTTGCATACTTTGGATAATCCTTCTTCATGATCTTCAGCAAAAAATAAAGATTATCTTTTTTTTCTATTACACTTATGCTATGAAATCCCTTTGTCAGTAGCTCCTTTACCTTTATAAGTTTTTCTTTTTAGTAATAATGCTAGAGAAACTAAGTGAGAACTTTCTATTTCATGTTACAATCTCTTCCTCTTGCACATATTTAGCAATGAGCTCATTAAGAGTCCATTTTTCCTTTGAGTATTATAACTTATCTTAAAAGGATTAAATAAGAGAAGAGATCAAAACTAAGTGCACAAGAATGTCATCGACGCCTCTAATTTTAGTGCCTAGTGAGAAAATTAAACATCTCCATAATGTACTCTTATGTTTCCATTGCCTTTATACCGCATTAAACGAGTTTACTAAGAATGGTACTCGCCGACCTTCTTAACTAACTAAACGTTATTTGACTTGGAAACTTTTAACACATTCCTCTTCGTGCATTCCACCTCTTATTTTAAAATGGAATGCCATGATCATAAAACTCATAATTAACGCCTCCACTTTTCAAAATTAGTCTTTGTTCAATAGATTTTTCAAGAGGACTGGAGTTGGTCGATCGTAAGATTCATACACCCAAGAACAATGGTATACGCTCTTTTCCATTTCTTAAAGTTAGCTGAGCAAATGTTATTCAAATTGGCGATATAAGAAACATTAATAATAACAAAAAAAAATACCTACAATTAATAACATTATCATTTCCTTATGCATATATAATGTAAACAAAATATCAACAAAATACATACTTAAAATGAAATGTTTAATAAGATTGTCACATATAAGATAGCTAGCATAACATTGTAATTTAGTCTTTCACAAATAATAATAAACGATACTTTAAAATTACGCTAACAAATATTGATAATAAAATCTACCAACTATATGATCTTTAGATCAACATATCAGATACAATACAAATCTATCACATATTTATAATTCCATTTGCCAAAAAATAATCTTCCTTTGGCCGATTATTTTTCTATGATTTAAATATAATTTATATAATATTCATATATTTTAAAATTAAATAAATTGATATAATAGGTCACTTGTATATTATTTCAATATAAATTATTTTGAAATAATGAATATCAACTATGTCATTCTAGTAATTGTTTCAATTTATACTAACTTCAAATAATTTGACAATAATATAAACGTTAATAATTGTTTCAATCAAAATAATTAATTTGAGTTTATATTAGTTAATTTAATTATTTTTTGCAATAAGATCTCACAAATTCAATTACGAGACTTGGGAATATAAGTATTAAATATAATAATGGATAAATTTGCCTTCGAGTAGTTAGATAAAATATTTATAAAATACATAAAAATAGTATTTAATATTTTTGATGTTACTATGAAATGTTAAAGAAAAGTTTCATAGAAACTTTTAATATAAAGATATAATTGTTTTAAATGAAATGAGTTATACAAAATATTTCATAATTATAATATAAAATATTTTCATTTTAACTGTTATCTTTATAACTCTACAGTAAAATATTTTATTTTGTAAAAGCATTAAATGCAATATTTATAACTATCTTAATGCAATAAAATATTTTATTTTATAAAAACATTAAATGCAATATTTATAACTATCTTAATGTAATAAAAAAAATATTTAAGATGCATCATAAGTAATTATTATTAATTACTCATAAAACCAAACAAATGCATCTTTGCGGGATTTAAAACATCCATTTTGGAAAAAAAAAATGGTTCATCCTTTTTCATTTTTTAATATAATAATAAGAAAAATAATTATAAACATTAACCTTAATCTTGTAAAATTCTCAAAATAAAAAAAAATGAAAGATGAAGCATGCTTGAATCAAATTCATATGACTAATATGAATTTTATTTCTCAAATTAAAATTATAATGATGAGAATAAATATATTGATCACATAAATAAAAATTAAAATTGTGATCACAGTATAAAGAAAATTTGAGTTATATTATTTTACTCAAAATCAATAATATAAAAGACATCTAAAGGATATCGATATTTTATGCATATGGCTAAATTATTTGCTCAAAAAATTTTAAATCATATATTTTGATCTAAAATTTTCAGATAATGATTACAAAAGATTAAGAGGAAAATCATTTTTCAACGATTTAACATGATAACCGCTCTCATATCACTTGTTAGAAATATATGAAGATAGAATAAATTTATCTTTCATGGATCTCATGTCAAATCATCAAGAATCGAAGATACCCAATCTAGTGCTATTACGGAATTTTGATCTTCCACTTCCAAAAAAGATTTTTTTAGAGAGAGAGAGAGAGATTCTTTTCACTCAAGATGATGTAGAAAATAAGAACCCACCCTTTAGAATCTTGACCATTATTTATCTTTGAGTGTATTTTATTTTATTTTAGATTATCATTAAAATAAAATAAAATGTTTAGTCTTTACACATGATTATTTCATACAAAATTAATAAGATGTCTCAGAAGTCTAAAATTAATTAATCTTTATTTGACCACAAAATTAATAAGCTTAAAAATAAAATAATGTATAATATATAATTAAATCATATGTGAAATCATATTTAAAAAATTCCAACAAGGATGCTATGCACTGTACATTATAGTTATAATAGAGCTATTGCATTTTCATACACTTTAACTATCTTACATTTGCGCTTATCAAAGAGCATCAGTCATTTAAGCAAGGGTCAACTGCATTTATTTATTTATATTATCTGCGGTCATTTCATGATAGTGCCCTCAATAATTCCTTTTTTTGTGATTAATATCACTATTTAGTCGTTATTGGATAATTGGTAAGCTGGTGGGAGTCATACCTTTATTTTTTTGGGATTATTTTTAAAAAAGATTAATTTTAATTGCGTATAATTAAAAAATTTTATTTAAAAAAAATGGGCGACCGGCGTGAAATGCGTGGCGCCCGTTTTTCAATATCCGGCAAATCGTCGTCAAGCACTCGGCGCCAGCATAGCGCCTGTTATGGCAAAAAACCGTATATTTATAACATTAAATACATCGGTCGCGGTGGATGGCCTGTGATGGATATTGGTCCATCATCTCCAATGGTACCTATATGTATACATTTTACGTCATCCGATGATTCGTATCTATGTGACACTTCTCAACAACAAGTTCCTCTTATGGGCCTCCTCATTCCATATGACACCCGTATGGATGTATCATGGTTACTTTCATGACAACCATCCGGCAATTTGAAGGAGGACCGGTAAACATCGCTCGAGGACCCGACGACCACGCATTATTATACGGTAGTGATGCGATACCGCGTCGTGAAATCATCGGAGATAGTCGGATGTACTTATTATATTTTGTCGCTAGATCATATTTTTTGTATATGTGTGTATTGGCTATTATATGAAACAAGTAAATCTTTTGTTTGTTATTTTCTTTTAAATAATTTATTCATTTTTTTACTATATGTATTTCATTTATCGTAAGAAATTTGGTGTTAATCTCAGTGTATGCGATCTATTATTGTTCTTAGCTTTTAAGTACGCTTGAACTTTTTTTTTTCTTAAGCATAGAAGGACTTTATTATGTTGCCGTGTATGTTAAAACATCATTGTTATTTTAAATATGGCGTCCAGATACTCGTAATTTGAACCGCGTTATTTTATTTATAGTAGGAGGCTTCAATGTCTGAATGAGTATCTGAGTTAAGCCTAAGTGTCCTTCATGGAAAATTTTCATATCTATTCTATTTTGATTAGCACATTTTTAAAAAAAAAATTAACGTGCAGTCATCGGTCAACGGACAGCTGGCGGGGTGGAAATACGTGCGTCGTTCGTTTGTAGACGACGATCCGACGTCGTCGTCGTCGATCAGCGACGGCGGCGCTGAATGGCGGATCGTCCGTTTGACGGACGGCTCAGCATTAAGTTCGTCGCGATCAAGCGGACGGTATAGCCGCGTCCTGATCGTCCTTGACCTGTACTATTGCTAAATAAAATTTTTGGTGCAACGTCAATTAAGATTAAGCTTTAAAAATAATCCCTATTTTTTTCATGTTGGGAGAGTGCGCATAGTATGCAACTCTTTAAATAAATATTAACTTCTTAACCTTCGGGCGGAAGTATTAAGTGGAAATTTTTTTAAAAATGGTAAGGTGCAATATTATCAATAAAACATTTTTTTAATGAGGTTGGGTTCTTCTAGAATTATATTCTCTTCTTCATTTATTTGTGTATTAGTTACCTAAGGGACTGTTTAACTGTTAAGATTTTTGTGTGGAAAATAAAAAGATGCTTTAATTTTAAATTTTTTTATGATTAATATAAATTTAAATATAAAATATGTGTAGAGAATTTAGAATATTTCAAATAATTTCTTTTTTTAATGAATTTAGAATAGGCAAAAATATAGTGAATTTTATATATCATGAAAACTCATAATTTATGCTCTCGTCTTTCACATCTTCAGGTGCTATCATTGTCATCACTTTTACCCGCCTAGCATCAACAATAGGCTATTGCCCTCCACTGCTATCATTGTCATCACTTTCACCCGCCTAACATCAGCAATAGGCGATTGCCCTCCACTGATCGTCATCTCAAAATGGCCACCATTTGTGGGCTAGTCAATGATTATTAGTGGCCGCCTTATAGTGGCCACCACCCATTGACGCCCTGTATAAAAGTTAGTATTTATTTTTATTAGTTGATGAGTATTGCTCGATATCACTCATTATCTATTACAATTTGTTATCATCGACTGCTACCTATTATCTTTGACCACTATCACTAATATATTTAAAATATATCATAATAAATAAAAATAATAATTCATATGTTTTTTTTAAAATATAAGCAACTAATTCTAAATGCAATTACGGGCTAAAGAAAAAACGTTTTTCAAAGGGGGCAGGGAGCATAAAATGATAGGTTTCAATAATATTTTTAATCTTTTAATTCAAATTTGAGACTGACATAAATGATTTTATTTTTTTAATTTTAATATAAATATAATGATAAAAACTTACAAAATTATTATATTACCTAAAATTTTGCCCTCCAAGTTTTTAAATATAAAATTGTTGTATAATATCAATATAATTAAATTTGTTATTATTTAATAAAAAAAATTCTTATAGGATTATACAAGTGACTTTCTTATAACAATTAAATACTAATTATGACGATAAATTTAATTAAATAAAAATATGTAATCAATTAAAATTATAAAAAAGTATTAATATTAATTAATACTTATTATAGTAATATTATGAATTCTGGCAGAAATTCTTATAATACTTCAAGGAAATAAAATTGAGAAAGAAATTCTTAAACACCATCATTTATTTGTTTGGTTTGCACATAGGATTTAATAAATTTTAATTTGGATTTAAAGAAATTAAATCTAGAAAATTTGGTATGATGATAGTTAAATCTCGTGATACTGTTTTATTATTTATATTAGGATTTAAGTCAATTATTTTATTTAATATTTAAATAATGAATATTTAGAGGTGATTTTTTATTATATTTTTTATCACAAAATAAAATTTTAAAACTAATTAAATAGTTAAGTCAAGAAGATGCAAGCCAAATAATTAAGAATATAATAGTAATGTAGATGATAATATTAATTGAAATTATAGTAAATAATATCTAATAGATATTCAAATGATAATTATAGAAGCACAATAAAAAAATAAGCAAATTATAACGATAAATGTATCCTTCTTAAATATTATTTAAATAATAAATAAAATATATAATTCATTTGTATGTTGAAACTATGATCAAGGATATTTAATAAGTGAATTAAATAATAATTTCTATTTAATTTATTTATATAAAAATAATAATCATAATTAAATTAATTACAATATATTTATCATAATATAATTGTTATCAAGACTATTTTGAAGAGTGAAAGTTTACGTCTTATTGAAATCCAACATACACGTGTATTTAAAGTGACAAGAAAACTCTTTTACGTGAAAAAAATCTGAAAAGAGAAAAAAAACCACGAGCTAACCCAGAAAACTTTCACTATATTTATTTTGAGACAAGTTTTTTAGATACGGATTACATAATTGTATATGAGAAGGGCTAACAATGAAAATCCCAAAATTAGACAACAATAGTCATATAGTCATGTTGGGTTGTAGTTCTTAGTGGTAGCGAATGTGGTGAACAACGAAACATCGCGGCGATGAAGGTCATAATGATGGAGGCCAATTGACACGGCGAAGATCGGTGGTGGTAAGCGGCGGCCATTGGCGGTGGTTGGCAGGGTGGTCGGCGGCAGTGAGTGGTAACACGATTATGCGTGGAGGATTTTCAAGCTTTGAGCTCTCTCCTCTCTGGCCTCTCATATGAGGAATGAGGGTTATTTATAGGTGGAGGTAGCGTCTATAAATACATGAAAAATCAGAATCACTCTCTCCATCTGGATGGCTCAAAATGATTCATTTGATCATATGATGTATTTTGTGTATTTGAATGCTCAAAAAGTCGAATTATGAGATATTGAGCTTGTTAGATCCGGCTCGTCGACGCTCAATTTGACTATAACACTTTATGTTTAAAAGTCGATTGATAATAAGAAACGTCTGATTAATTTTGATTGATCAGTTAACTTTCGATATCAGATTGCGTGAGTAATAGAATTTTCACGATCATATCAATAATATATCAATTGATTACAAATCTATTAATCAATCATAAAGTAGTGTCTATATTAATTATATCTAAGTCTATTAAATTATAATTAATCTAAGATGATATATTAGTTAATTATTATCTAAATAATTCAAAATTAACTAAAATAAATTAGAATAAAAATAATTAAAGAGAATACGGCATTTTGGCATTCAAAGCCCTCATCTTTGTACCCCTTTATTTCGCTTTGCTGCTGCCCGAAAGAGAGAAGGTAGATGTCACGAAGGTAATCCTTGTCTTCCTTCTCAGCCTCCTTCGCGTGCTTGTGCTTCTCTAAATCTCCTAAATCCAGCTACCAACAGGACTTAGTAAATCCGGATTTAACTTGCAAAAGCGACTTTAATGGGATTACGAAAGCATCATATTTAACTTATCCAAAAATAAAGTTTGGCTGAATTTAAGTTAAATTCAGCTTAAATCCTACTCAAACATTTAGTGGCCTACTTTCTTCTCTTAGCCAACTCAATAGGTGCATGGCCCTCAGTGTCCTCATAGTAGATCCGTCAATACCTAAAGCTAATTGTAACTTTGAAATTTTATTGGAATGCCTCTTTCAAATTCAGGCGGGGTATTCTTATTTTTAAATTTATGGTGCGGTTAAGTCAACTTTTCGGCTATTTTATTTTTTTAGAAAATAATCAGAAAGTAAAATAATTTTATTTGACTATCAGCTTTTTGGTTATTTTTCAAAAAATTTTGTGGTAAAAAAATGTTTTGAAAATTAGAGTTGTTAGAGTGTGTGATTGTCAGAAAACTATTTTTTAAATTTTTTTTTAAAAAAAATATTTATAATACACATATCAATTAAAAAAAAAGTTACTTTCTTCATAATAATTTTATAATCAATTTTTAAAAAAATTACAGTTACCTCAAATAAATCCTTAATATATGACTTTCACATTGCTTATTAACAATTCAATGGGAAAAATAAACGTCAACTTGTAAGTTTAAGGGCATAAAACGGACGGCTGGGATCATTTTATATTATCTTTTTTTTTTTTTCAATTATTGCTCCTTCGTTATTGCTGGCAGAGATCATTTTTATATATATTTTTTCTATTATTGCTCCTTCGTTATTGCTGGCAGATATCATTTTATATATATATATTTTTCTATTATTGCTCCTTCGTTTTTGCTGGCAGAGATCATTTTATATTTAGCCAAAAATAAATAAATAGATCTCTTCTTATAATTTGGTTTTCGAGCAAAACAATATTATTATAAACTTTGAAAGCCCACTAGAAAGCAGAAAAAGCCCAGCTACACAGCAGATCACTCCGATAGAACTAAAAACTCTTGTGGCAAATCTCAGCCTCACAGTAACGATTGTAACCCTATTCAACCTATAGAACACCCTAATAATTCTCATAATCGTTAGGGACAAACAATAATTCAAAACTTAATCTGAAGTCATAATTAAATATTAAATATATTTTGCATTTTAAGACTTATGGTTCTTCTTAACAATAATAAAATCATCATGGGACAAAATAACTTAATCGCCATTGATTACAAACATAAATGCATCATCTGAAATAAAATCATCTCCAATAGATTTTTGTTTAAAAGAATAATAAATAAGAGTGGTTTAATATTTATATTTTATTTTCCTGCAAATTTATTTTCTTCTAGCATTCCCATAAACGACAGAGAATCTGAATTTCCTATAACAGTATGTTAACTTATTACTTTTTAAAATTTGTTTGCGATATGTTATGCCTTAAAGTAAAAATAAGCCTTAATCCCACTATGGAATTTGAATCCTTAGCTGTGTTATTATGTGTCAAATTCTCATTTAATTCAAGTATCTTAAGATCATTTTTTTTAATCTTAATCGTCTTTTTTATTATTTCATTAAATAAATCTAAAATCTACTCTAATGTGTGACTGACTTTATATTGGTAAACCATCAGGTGACTCTCTATCTACCATGCTACTAATTTTTATATCATTTTGCATTATATATCTAAGGGTAAAGCAAAAAATCATTATAAACACTTATAGTCTTATGTTTTTTTTATTTTTCATCAATAAGTTATTCATCTTTACCAGTCTTATAAAATTTTTTCTTAAGTTTAAGTGAAATTTTTCTATCACATAATAGGTCAATTATGTGTCTTAAAGTAAAGAAAATGAAAAAATAACTATAACGAGAGAATTTGATATGCTAGGAAAATAGATTTTGATTATTTTTAGTTATGAGTTATTCACATACAATTAGATAAATAAATAAAAGAGGCAAAAGGCAGAAGGTTTTTTTACATAAAGCACAATAATAAAAATATTCTGTGTGGCACTTTCTAAAAGAAAATATGAATACAATGTCTGTAAATATAGGTTGTTGTAACAATTATGGTGTTGAAAATACAATAAATCAATAAGATTGATAGAGATGGCCACATAAGATTGATAGAGATGGCCACATTAATCATTTTTACTATTTTTTTGTGTTTTTTCATCAACAAAAAATTTCATATTATGCCCTCCCAAAAATTTTAAGATTTATTTGTTAATAATATTAAAAAAATAAATTTTATTCATCATTTATATACTTTTTTCAATTCATAATAAACAATTAAAAATATTTTATTTTCTTAAATATTTAAGTTAAATTTATTTATATTATAAATAATACATTATATACATTTTATTATTGAATAACAGCGGCATAAACCAAATTTTTACTATATTATAAATCTAATAATTTTATTCAAATGCTTTTACATCAGTAAATTTAATGATTATGAATAAGTCGTTGAAAATTTACATTTTAGATATATGATTTGATAAATAATTTTTATTTTTAAAAGATATAGGAATACTTACTAAGAAATTGGTCGAATGATAAAAAAATACTCTTTATATCATCTTATTTTTAAATTATTAAAAATAATATTACTCTATTGTTAATATAGTAAGTGTTAAAAGATATTTTTCTATTGTGAAAAATAAATTAAGAAATAGTATACATATAATCCTTTTGTATAAATATATTTTAATTAAAAAAATTTTAAAACATTCAATGTCAATCTAAGAATTTATTTGAAGAAGTTATAATTTTTTGAAAAATTAATTATAAAATTATTATAAGAAAAGTAATTTTTAAAAAAATTACTATGAATATTACAAATGTTTTCTTTAGGTATTGCCGCACCTACTAAATTTTATAATTTTTTGATCTCTCACAAAATTTATTTTTATTTTCTAATTTTCTCTTAATATTTTAATGTGCCATTTGTGAGAAAAAAGGCTGATTATGCTCTTGACGACACTTATACTTGGTGTTTTGAGCTTGTAAACACTATTTTTTTTTATTTGTGACTCTCGTATCACTTTTCAAGATAAGTGGAGCAGTGGAGCAGTGGAGCAGTGGAGCAGTAAACCAGTGGTTTCTGTTGGCCCGCATATCCATCTATTGATTAATGGAAAAAGAATCTCCTTCTGAACTTCGCAAATTTCATATAGGAAAGAATTTATTATTTATTATCATGACATAACAATTAAAGAGATCTTAAAATCAGACATCATTCATTAGTGTTTGTCGATTGATCATTAGATTTCTGATATTTATATTATAATTGATTTTGACGAACAAATGAGTTGGTTCGATCGGTCATTTTGATTTTGATTTGGCGTCAGGTGTATTTTGAACTCCGTTGCTGTCCTTTTAATTTGACTTGAGCTTAACTCGACTTATAACACATGGAGGTCAACAATGCCTCAACAATGATTCTGCATGTGCGAGTCACATTTATTGAAAACGGTTGACCATTTGGGTTGGCCAAACTTAGATCATTTTAGCTTATGCAATAGCTTGAAGCTTTTGATAGATTTGTCATTAGTATCGCTCTATTGACATCTTAATGGATTAACCGTTGTGCAATCGATGTTAGATTGATAAGAGTTCTTGCACCATATTATCACATTAGATGGCTTTGAAGATCTCTTTCTTATATCATTGTAGATTTGAGTTTCCTCAACCCAGCTTTGTGCTTGGTTGGGTTTGATAGATTGATGCTTGTTTTGATGAAGGACTCCGTGAATTGGTTTATCAGACTTGAGCATTTGAAATTTCTTGTTCCTTTGAAATGAGACTTGATAAGGTGTGATTTGTCCCTATTTGACTTTATCAGGAAGTGTATCCAAGAACCATGTGCTTGATGCTTTGACGATTGTTGGAGGCCTCTGAATGACCAAATATGATATTGAGTTATTAGTCACGTGTGCTTTAACGGACTAAATAACAAAATTCCTTTAGTTGATTATCTTTGTATGAACTATGGAATTGCTTCCGGTCTATGCTTTACTTTTGACTTAAGTGACTTTGATCGTGCTTTGAGCGATCATTTAAATATATTGAAATATCACCTTGTAGGTAATATGAAGATTGATTTGAGGTAGCCCTGAGTTGAGCTTTTTCTCAGATTGCCTTGATCTATCAATCAAGTAGAAAGATCTTTGATCGATTTTTTGTCATTAAAGCGGATGCAGTTTAAGATTGATCATCATTAGGAACAAGAGATCTTTATTTTGGCTTTTCTATGTTGAGTGAAGAAGCATCAACTCGATAGGCTGTTGAGTTCAACCTTTAGAATATCTCAGTTTTACTTATGTAGTGGGTTTGGTAATTTTGTCATCAAAATGTAGAGTGTGTTATGTCGAAAATCGAAGAAGAATTCTCATGTGATGTTCTTCCCCGATTCATAGCAAGAAAAGCGGAAGGGTTGTAAGGAGGATTGTGCAAAATGGGTTGAGTTTGGGTCGGCTTGGAGGCTGGACAGGCCAAGGAAGGGATGGACGGGCCCAGGAAGGAGGCTGGCGGGCTGCGGGTCATGATTACGGGTCAGAACAGAATGGCGGGCCGGCGGCAGCGGGTCATGCTGCAGTTTCACGGGCTGGCTGGAGGCGGGATGGTCATGGGCTTCGGGCCGGTTCTGGGTTTGCGCGGGTCGGGACGGCAACAGAGGATCACGGTCGTGGGTCTGCGTGGGTCAGAGCTTGGGTTTGCGCGGGTCTGGCGGGCCATGCGCTGCAGTAGACGGCTCAGATCAGTGCGACGGGTCGGACCGCGGGACGGCACGGGTCGGTCGGGCGAAGGTCACGGGTCGGCAGTGAGACACGCGCACGAGCGACACAGCTTGGTTGCGGGACACGGCCGGGTTCGGCCGGTGCGCGCGAGAGCGGAGGCGGGCTTTGTGCCGGCAGATCGAGATCGAAGCGCGGTACGCGCGGAAGAGCAGGCTAAGTCGCGTGCGGGTTGGGACAGCGAGTTCTGGCCGCACGATTTTGGCCGGTTGCGAGAGCGGGCGGCGGTACGGCTGGAGACGCAAACTGTGCCGGCTTGCGTCGGCGGCAGGAGAAACATGCGAAACGGAGAAAAATTAGAGCGGGAGAGGAAATTTACCTCTTTTTCGGAGCTTTTTTTTTCTTGGACGTGAGGGAGAGTGCTGCTGGAGAGAGAGTAGGGAGAGAGAAATTGAAAATTCAGAATGAGAGAGAATGAGAGAGTGGGAGGGAATGATGAGGAAGTGTAGGAAAATGAGAGGGAGTGATTATTTTTTTTCAGTTTTATTTTATTATTATTATTTTTTCTTTTTTCAAAAAACTGAAAATAAGGGGAAAGATTTCTGCGTAATGGGGCAATTTGGGAATTTTTTAAATTAATTTTAAATTAATTTAAATTATTTTGAATTTCTAATATATATATATATATATATCGATTTAGTAATTTCATTATTTGACATAATGGCTTTGTCATCGCGATCATGTTTGGTTCAAAGAGTAATTTCAACTCAAAATATCTGTCACTTTCCTTTCGCTCAATTTTTTAGCAGACTTGTCCGAATTAAGTATGAATAATCTTATTTGATAGATTTCGGCATTTCAAAGCGATGGTGTGAATTTCATGAGCGGAGGTCGTTTACTTATGTCGACTTGATCGATACGCATGCGGCGCGGCGTTGATGACTCGAAACGATTGATTGCATCAAATCATATTATTTATATCCCTAATTTCAGCGTTACGACGTGTTGTAGTCGTTCATTGATTGAGGTCATTTGAGTTAATTTTCATTGTGCATTTGATTTCGATTTGCGTCTTACGATTATTCGATATTTGTGCAGACTCATCCAAATTGAGCACAGACAGTCTCATTTGATATATTTTGATGTTTTGAAGCTAACAGAGCAATCAATTTTATAAACAAAGGTTATTTGGCCATCATGCTTACTTTTGATATGCGACATTGATAGATCGGCTTAATCGATTGATTTTGACATTAAGCATAGCGGTGAAGTCCGTTCATCGATCGGAGGGCGTTTCGATCATTTTTGATGACGTCCAGTGCATTTTGAACGTCAATTTGTGCATAGTCACTTCCAAAGTTCGTCGAATTTGACTTGTGACCTTAACTCAACTTATGACACACATATGAAGATCAACATATCACTAGCCGACAAGACAGTCATTTAGGCTTGCAGACTTCATGCCTAAACTTCACATTGCTGAATCAGATAAAGAAGATAATGGTGAGTCTTGTCCACTTGAGACATGTCGAATCATCTACATGATGTTAGATATTCTTCAACATCGGTTACTCCCAGACTACAAGGGTAGTCAAACAAACTCAACCAACTCATCAAAATTTTTATCAGGAAAGTAAGAGGAGCCTGATGAGCTAGTGTCAGAATTTTGTTTAATGACTTAACAAGACAATAAAAGTTCAGATGAAGATCTATATTTTCCCAACGGAGAAGAATCAAACTCATCGATATCATCACGTATGAAACGTATGACATTAAAAAATGAGTCTAACTCTTTTAGCCAATCTTCTAAAATAAGAAGGGAACTAGAAGAATCAAAGCGAGATAAAATTATTCAAGTTCTGTTGAGAAGTGGTAAAGTCTTACCACCTTCATCAAAGAAGGAAAATGCAAATAAAGACAAATGTAAGCAAATTGAAGTCAGTGAGGATATTATTCCTAAAAATTCTAGAGTGAAGCCTAAATTAAGCGAGAAAATAGATTATAATATTATATCACATCTGAGAAAGATCCCTGTACAACTAAGTGTGTACGAGACTCTCTTGATGTCAAAAAACCTCCGAGAAACTTTGATACAGGCTCTCAAAGATCTAGAGAGTTATGAAGCTTACTTTGCTAAAAAATGCATGACCAAATAATTGCAAACTCAAGATCTCACAGTAATCACATTTTTTGAAGAGGATCTTATGTTGGGAACGATAGTTCACAATCATCCTCTATATGTCCGCGAGAGTGATGACATCTTGATGATCAATATTGATTGATTCCAGTTCTTCTATCAATCTTATCGTCTAAAGGTATTAAGAGGATTATCACTTGAATATCCAACATCTTGGGAGAGATAAGTTGAGTTCTTTGGTTCAATGAAAATGACAGAAAACTTTGGGTTCTTTTATTCTCCCGCTCAAATTTAAGGATTTATATACAGAAGCCAAGTTTCATGTAATCGATGTTGATACATCATTTAGAACTCTCTTGGGCCGATCGTGGCTGCATGAGTATGACATAGTCCCATCAACTATGCATCAATATATGAAATATCTGAAAGATTGAGAAGAATTCAGAATTTTCGATAACCTACAATCATTCTCCATCAATAAAGAAAAAATTTATGAAGATGCAAAGTACTTTATTCTCAAAGAGCCTAAGCCAACAAAGCCTCTTGAAGTGGTAGCATCCACTTCACAAACTAAAAAATAATTTTACAAAGTGAAAGAGCAGAAGCAAAGGAGGAGAAGGAAGGCAATGTCGACTCTCCTTAAAGCACTTGATTCTATACCTAAGTTAGGAAAATTAGTTCTTTATTTGGGAAGTCACACAGAGAAAGAAGAAGATATGCCTGTCGAACCTAAGGGAACTTATAAACTTTCAAGAAAAATAGAGTATAAAATAAGTGATTCTAATTCAGACTATGATTTTGAATCTACTTATGGAAATAGAGTTTAGATGGCTACATCAAGGAGGATAGCTCACTTGGCAGAGTCAGATGACTCACTCAAAATTATACCCATCCCTCAACAGTGCTTCAAAGAAATCACTCCATTGGAGGTTCATAATATTGAAGAATTGATAACATTTTATGTGTCACCATTGAGTGAGAGTGGTGGAATAGGAACTCTATTTTATAAATCTAAAGAGTCTCAACCTCAAGATTTTGAACAGCCTACTCAACATGAAAATTATGATGAGATAGTGCCAACAAGAATACCAATATATTATCCACAGAAGTTGCGAAGAATGATGCATAAGCTTGGAGTTCATATTGGAACTACTAAACATTGGACTCAAACCTCTAACAAGATGTGAAGCTAAAAAAGTCCTCAAACATCGCAGAGAAGTGATAATTTATCACTAAAGGTCTGGGGTTTATCCTCAAAGCTCATCAAGATAGAACCTGTTATAATATAATAGAAGCTGAGATAGAAACTCTTAGTGATAAAGATAATGATTCCCATGAAACTCTTCTTAAAAATGATGAAGAAGTAGAAGCCAAGACCGCACCTGAAGAACTTGAAGAGGGTGGAAAAATAGCTACTATGGATGAACTTAAAGAAGTCAACCTAGGAGTGGAGGATGATCCTCGTCCAACTTTCGTTAGTGCCCTTCTGCCAGATGAGAAAGTTAAGGAGCTAAAAATGCTACTTTGTGAATTCAGGGATTGCTTTGCCTGGACATATTCTGAAATGCCAGACTTATCTCCTGATGTAGCAGTTCATAAACTAGCTATTAAACCAGATGCAACACCTGTTAAGCAAACTCCTAGGCGAATGAGATTGGAGATTAAAGAATAGGTAATTGTAAAAATTAAGAAGCTAATTGAAGCAGGCTTCATCCGGGAGGAGAAGTATCCATATTGGATAGCCAACATTATCGCTTAAAGAAGAAGCGGTCAAATCCATCTGCATTGACTTAGGACATAAATAAGGCGTGTCCAAAAGATGACTTTTCGCTATCGAACTATTGGTGGATAACACTTCCAAGACATGTTCTCATTTATGGACGGATCATCAGGATACAGTCAAATCAAAATGGCGCCTGAAGATGAAAAATATACATCGTTTAGAACACCTATTGACATCTATTGCTACACAGTCATGCCCTTGGCTTGAAAAATACTGGAGCTACTTACCAAAGAGCCATGACACATATTTTTGATGAGTTGATTTATCAAAAGGTGGAATGTTATGTTGACGATTTGGTGGTGAAGAGCCTAAAATGTGAAAACCACTTTAAAGACTTGAGAATTATATTAGAGAGAATCAGAAAATATGATCTCAAGATGAATCCTTTAAAATGTGCATTCGGGGTATTCACTGAAAATTTTTTTGGGTACATTGTATGTCATAGAGGTATTGAAGTAGATCTGCTTAAAATCCAGGTAACATGCCTTCAGAGAGTTTACGCTTCATTCTTTCTGAGGACAACTTGCATTCATACGTCAATTTATATTAAATATATCAGGATGTTGTCAACCATTTGCAAGGTTGATGACGAAGGATGCTCCATTCAAATGGGACAAGGAGTGCCAGGAAGCCTTCAATAGCATTAAAACATACCTATTAAATCCAATCCTTGCGGCTACTCACGGGAAGCCTCATTCTATACAAGCATTAGAAGAGTCCTTTGGAGCATTATTGACACAACACAATGAAGAAGGTAAAGAAAATACTCTTTATTATATCAGTCGGAGGCTAATTGGAACATAAATGATATACTCTCTGATAGAGAAGCACTGTTTAGCATTGATTTTGGCAGTTCAAAAGTTTCATCATTACACGTTATCTTACAAGATTACACTCATCTCAAGGATCGATCCGCTAAAGTACTTGATGACAAGACCAGCATTGATAGGTCGCTTAGCAAGATGGACAGTATTACTTTTATAATTTGATATCACATACGTTCTACAGAAAGCAGTGAAGGGACAAGTCTTAGCAGATTTTTTAGCTGCACACCCTGTCCCTGCAGACTCTTCTCTTAATGACAATTTACCTGATGAGCAAATTATGCTCATTCATGAAAGAAAAAAATCACAAATTTAGGAAATGTACTTTGATGGAGCCTCATCGGTCAAACAAGTCCAATCTCTAAATTTTCCAAGAGCAAGGGTAGGAATCAGCATCATCTTCATAACAATTGAAGGAGGGATAATGAGATGATCATATGGATTGACCGAGCTAAGAACTAATAATGAAGCTGAATATGAAGCGTTAATGACATGTCTCGAAGAAGCTATTTTCATAGGCATTCAAAATTTGCATATCTTTGGCAATTCTCAGCATATTATAAATCAATTACTTGGCATCTATAGAATCAACAAGCTTGAGTTAGCTTTCTATCACAAGCGAGTTCTCAAACTTATGAAGCAGATATCAAATATCACACTAACTCGAGTCTCTCGATCCGAGAATAACAAAGCCACTTAGCAGCTAAGGAAATGACAAATATGAATGGTGATTATGTCATGATCGGCATATTTACTCGATGAGTTCTAGAGCCGATAAAGTATCAATCCCCACAGGTAGAGGGGTTACCAAATTTGACCCAACAGGATGTGACTCAGATTGCTCCTCATACTCTCCAAAATCAATAAAAAGTTGTACCAAGATTAGCTAAGAATGATATTTCCTCATAAAAGCAGTGTGAAGCATTTATTGTAGAAGAGTCATGTGATTGGAGGCAAACCTTCATCGATTATTTTAAAGAAGACAAATTACCAAGTAATAAATCACTGGCAGCTCAAATCGAAAAGAGAATGCTACACTATGCTTTCGTCAATGACACTTTATATTATAGATCTTTTGAATAAATATGGCTACGATGCCTGAGCATAGATGAAGCTAGCAAAGTGAAGTTCATGAAGGACTTTGTGGTGCACATCAGTCAGGTCCCAAGATGGTAATAAAGATTAAAAGGATGGTTTATTATTGGCCATCTATGGTGAACTATATTAATGCTAAAAGTGTCATGAATGTCAAGTACATGGGAATCTCATCCATCAACCTCAAATCATTACACAATAACATCACGACCATTTGAATGTTGGGAATGCAAATATAATTGGACCAATGATCCACTGTAAACATCGCTTCATCCTAGCGGCTGACTTTATTCTCTAAGTGGTGAAGCTACCCATTTAAAGAAGTTACTACGTGAATAATTAACTTCTTCACATAATGTGATTATAGATTTTGGTGTCACGCGAATAATTTCTAATGGCACGACCTTCAAAAAATGCAAAGATTTATAGATTCTCGACACAAAATTGATTGGCGATACTCTTCAATATACAATCCAAATGGTTTGACGGAGGCCTTCAACAAGACATTAGTCAAGCTGCTCAAGATGATTCTCACTAAAAATAAAAGAGAATGACATACTAAGCTAGTAGAAGCTTTATGGGTATATCGAACTACCTATAAGACACCAACTAAAGCCACTCCTATTCATTAGTATTTGGACAAGCGTTCTTCGCTTGAAGTTGATTGCCTTGAGTAGCCATCCAATCTGATCCCGGAAGATCAAAATGCCCATCTGAGAATGGAGGAACCCGATGCACTTGATGAAGTTAGATTGCAAGCTCATCAAAATCTGGAAGTTTATCGAGCAAAGATGTACATAGCTTTTGACCATATGATGCGGCCCCGAACATTCCAAAAAGGAGAATTGGTCCTGGTGCGGAGAAGACCAATTATCCCCAATCGAAAATTTGATGAAAAATTTGAGCCTAACTGGGAAGGCTCTTTTATCATTGAAAAAGTATACCAATGTGGGGCATACTAACTCATCAACCAAAGGGTGAAAGACCAATGCTACCAAGTAATGGTTGATACTTGAAAAGTACTATGCTTGGACCACATTCTCGGTATAATAGAAATTCTCCCAAGACAATGGGCATTTTTTTTAGTATATCTATTTAGGTTGACATCGTGCTTCATGCCGAGATCCGTAAATAAACATACTCTAGATGAAGAACTTTCCCATAAAAATTTTCCTATTACATAGGGGGCTTTTTAGATTTTTATATATAGATGAAATCATTATTGTATGTTAAAATCCCCTTTATAGTACATCAATTCAAATATGGATGCATTTATATGTTTTTATCTTAAAAATTCTCCTAAATGTACTTTAGAATTCCCCTTGTAAGATAGGGGACATTTTTTTGTTTATATTATGTTTATTTGAGTTGGCATCGTGCCATAAGACGAGATTCTCAAATATATTCTGATTCAAGTTGACATTGAGCATTACGCCGAAATCCCTGAATATATCTATAATTATCATTGTTAAGTTGCATGTTCTTGCATGAGCAAAAAGAATCTATTTCTATGCATGAAAGGGCAACCCTAAATATCAAGAAATTTATCTCTCAGATTTGCCAAATTTTGGAGATCAAGTCAAAAGAACTCCCATTTTGGAAGCTTTCAATTGAGTTGGTGAAATATCAACTCACATCACGAAGTCATAACACGGATGGGTTCTAAAGGTTGGACTCAACAAGCCCATAAATGGCCGAGTTGCTGACACTCTCCTCACTCAACAAGCCGTAAGAAAAGGCGCAATGAAAGAGCCCCCGTTCGTCAATCTGATGAAAAACCACCAACCCACTACAGCATAAGTCAAACACTCGAGTAGGTTCTAAAGTTCGAACTCAACAAGCCCAAATATGGATGAGTTACTCTCTCCTCAACAAACAAGAAAAGGCCGCGCGGTGAAAGAGCCCTTGCTCGTCGATTCGATGATAGTTGTTCAATCTCAAACCAAATCCAACTTAGTGATTACAAGCAATCAGGATCTAAGAGATCTTTCTACTTGATCGATGGATCAAAACGATCTAAGGAAACACTCGATTCAAAGCTACCTCAAATCAATCTTTATATTACCTATAGAGTGATATCTAAATTCATTCTCAAATGATTTGATCAAGCTAAAAGCATAGATCAAAGTCAATCTCCTCATCAAATTATCAAAGAAAGCTAGGAGAAGCAATTCCATAATTCATAGAAGGCGATGGCAAAGGAATTTTGTGGTTATTCGGTCTGTTAAAGCACGTTCTTAGACTAATAACTCAACATTGACCTATATAAGCGAAGGCTGGGTCATCCATGTATCCTTCAACGAATCTATCAAGCGGCAAACGATTCATGGAGTGCATACACTTCCTGACAAGTCAATAGAGACAAATCAGGTCAGTTCTTCATCAAGTCTGTCAAGCTCAAAGCTAGGACAGAAGAAATTTCAAATCGATCAAACACGGATCGATTCCCTAGTGAGTCATTCATCAAAATAAACAAATAAGTCCTCCATCAAACCCAACCAAACATGAAGCCAGGGTCGGAGGAAACTCAAATCTGTAAGGACATAAAAGAAAGAGATCTTCAGCAAAGCCATTGAAATAGATAGTAGATGGTGTAAGAACTCTTATTAATCCGACAAGTCGATTCTGACAAATCGGTCAGGCCTGTCATTTAGCATGTCCTGAATATGGCAGCATACTAATGACAAATCCTAACAAAGCTCTATAAGCTATTGCAATCAAAGCTAAAATGATCCAAGCTCTCTGGCCAGCCCAAAAGGTGAACCAGTTTTCAACAAACGTGACTCACTTTAGGCGTGAATCACATTTGTTGGGGGGCATTTATTGACCTCCATATGTGTGCCACAGAGTCAAAGTCAAGCTTGCAAGTCTACTGGACTTGAGCAATAGTTACTCGGGGCTGTAGATATCCTTAAAATGATCAAAATGACCTATGATCGACAAATGAACTTCGTTGTTGCATTCAAAATGTCAAAATTGATCAAAATATAAATATTGCAAAATTCAACGATCAATCAATTAAGCGCTCGAGCTATCAAGGCGTCGACACGCATATCAGAGTAGAGAAGCTGCGATTATATCCAAAGAATCTCTGTTCATGAAATTGATCATGCCGTGAACTTTAAAACATCAAAATCTATCAAATGAGACTATCTGTGCTCAATTCAGACAAGTCTGTGCAAATGTCGAGTGATTTAAAGTAATAGTGCGCAAATCGAGATTGAAATATGCAAGACGTTATCGAAATCAACTCAAATGACCTCTGATCAATGAACAAACTTTGTCGTTGCATTCAAAATGTTGAAATTAGTTTGGATACAAATATTGCATGACTTGATAAGCAATTGATCCAGCGCTCGAGTCATCAATGCGCTTGCACACATATCGAGGTTAGGAGGCACCGACGCAAGCCAAACGATCTCCGTTTATGAAATTGATTAAGTCATTAGTTTCAAAATATCAAAATATATCAAATAAGATTATTCACACTCAATTCAGATGAGTTTGCAAGAAAATCGAGCGAGTGAAAGCGGTGACGCATATTTCGAGCTGAAATTGACTCAATTTTGCACCGAATTGAATCAAATGGCCTCCGATCGCGAAACAGACAATGTCATTATATTCAGAATAATGGAGTTACCCTAAATCAATATATATATATTGACTATGTGTATTTACTGGAGCGAAATCCAAATTAAAATAATTTAAATTAATTTAAAAATTCCCAAATTATCCCCATGCTCAACCATTCCTATTTTAGTTTTCAAAAAATTAAAAAATTAATTAAATTAAAAAGATAACTACTCCCCACATTCTTCAACTTTCTCCCAATTTTCCCTACAGTCTCTCCTCATTCTCACCCATGTCACCTCTCTCCTGCAGCCTCCCTCTTCCGTCATAAAACCAAAAAGAAAAAAAAAAAGAGAGCAAGGTAATCTTCTCTCCCTCTCATTTTCACTATTCCATCTCGCATTGTTCCACAAAATCCCATCAGGTCCATGAAAATCCGCCCATTATCTCGACTCTGCACAGATCCGTCTGACCAGTCCAATTCAGCTTCCACGTGTGGTCGATTCAACCGTTGTCTACCTCACGCATTGTCTCAAGATTTGACCCGCACTTACTGCGTAGTCCGTCGGCCAGCTCCAGTGCTCACATGCGTGACCCGCTGCAGCCGTATCGTCTCCAAACCACCGGTCCCGCCGTGCGTAAAGCCGGACCAGAAACCATTGTCGTGATCACCCATACTCCGGCGCATCTCCCACACCCACCGATCTGCGCGCTGGCGACCCGCAGCCGTCAGATCAGGCCGAGTTATCGTCCATAGCGGCGACCCACCGACCAGCGTAAGTCTGACCGTTCCACGTAGCCAATCGTCGCCATTGAACCGCGTAGCCCATCATCGGTGCTCATTGCGGTAGCCTCAGCGTGACCCACTGAAACCTTCAGCCCGCTACTTCCCTCCTGACCCACTAGCCCTCGGCCCAAAGAGATCTTTCTATACCCCAACCACTCTAGCCACCGAAATCCTTCCAGCCCACCTGACTCGTTCCATTTTCCTTCATTAAATCAGGAAGAACATCGTTAGAACCAATTCTTCTATGATTTTCGGTGTTACTCGCTTTAGCCATCTGGTTTATTTGCGCCGAATCAGGAAGAATATCTTATTCTCTTCGATTTTAGCATCGCTCTCGCTTTCATCCTTTTCCATAAATTGGGAGGAACATCACCGGCAAGCAAAGTCTTCCTTCGATTTTTAGCATCACACTCGCTTATCTCGTTTTATTTGAATGGGAGAATAACATCGTCGAGGAATTCTTCCTTCAATTTGTTGCACCTCTCGCTTTAGCTCGTTCATTGTCTTTGATCGGGAAGAACATCGTCGTGAGAATTCTTCATTCAATTTTTTGTCGCACCCTCGCTTTTAGTCCGTTCATTTGCAAATCGGAGAAGAACATCGTCAGCAGGCGAATTCTTACTTTGATTTTTGGCATCGCACCTCTCCCTTTAGTTGTCCCGTTTCTGTTGCGCCATAAATCAGGGAAGAACATCGTCAGCAAGTGAATTCTTCCTTCGATTTTCAGCGTCGCACTCCTTACCTTACATTCCCAATCACATAAACCCTTCTTGCCGCACGTAGAAAATGCATCCGAACAAGTGAGATTTGTGAATATATATATATATATATATATATATATATTGAATACCTTGTTCTGAATGTGGGATGAAAAAATAGGATGTGATGTCACATCTTGCATATGCTCAGCAGGCGTCTGAGTAAACCACTTATTAGATGTCGCTCCCAGACAATCTTGAAATTTTATCTAATTTTGGACTTAGAAAAAAAGGGGATGAATATATATATTGCATTATGTCTTCTTTCGGGTTTAAAGACCTCATCGTGCTCGTGACGAGATAAAATCGGTTGTGGTTATCGAAAGACACCACTTCTTACGAGGCGTGCAAGTAGGCCAAAACACCCCGATGTAGCCCCATGGATGATCGGGAGGGCAAAATCGTCAAATCTTTAGACTTAGAAAAAAATGATAGAATTAAATGAGCTGACTTAAGAGCGCTAAGTAGGAAAACCTGCAACTAGTTTTAAATTAAAAGCGAGAAACAAGAAAAAAGGAGGGAGCCTTTAAAGCAAATTTTGGAAATAATAGAATATTAATTTAAAATCTAAGTGAAATTTAGGAGAGGCTAATATTAAACTTACAAACTTTTTGGGAGAGACTGATATTAAACTCATAAACTCTAATTGTAATCCTCTATGACTTAAATTGAAGCGGTACAATGAGTTCCCTTTTTTTGTAAATCCCTCAAAATTAAGTAAGCTTTAAGTAGAATTGAGGGAAAACTAATGCCAAACTCATAACAAACTTGTAATAAACTCAAAATCCAAAGACAAATTCAAATTGAGTTTAATAACTCTTATACGAATGTGGAGGTAATTATTATGCTAAGATAAGCATGAGTAAATAAAGCAATAAACAATCGATAACTTATCAAAATTGATGTAAATTGAGCATAATCAAGTTGAGAGAATTACAAAAACTCAATAAATAAGCTAAGTGTCAGTAATATTTTAAACTACAATCTAAATCAAAATGCATTCTTCGTCACTGAATCTGCAACTCTTTGTATAAGCAGACAAAAGGTGATACTGCATTCGATTCTATAAAAATCATAAGGCTTCTTTTAATCAAAAAATTAAGGAATTTCATTCTAATTATGATTCTCAAAATCAACGAAATCACTAATTAGGTGAAATTATCTAAAACTATAAATTACTGCATGTGCTCGGACATAGAGATTTCAAGTGCAAATTTTAATGTCTTAAAAGATTGTGTAGGCTAAATTGGAATAAAAAAAATGAAAATACAAAATCAATCTCATAATTCAAACATAAAATTACTATACACCCGCATGGGCCCCGACACTATGCTGAATGCTTAAATTCAAGTGTCTGAGGATATTGCGTGAGTTGCTTCTTGGTTTAGTCTTAGGACTAGGTCCAGGTTAATAAAACCTAAAAATCTACTAAAAGAGTTTCAAATCAGTGAAATATCTGAGAAATTGATTATGTCAGGTGATAGTAGATCTAATCCTCTGTTAGCAGCTAAACAAAGTTGACAAGATCTAAAACTCTTAAATAATTCTAATTAATCAATTTTCAAATATCAATCGGAAACTACTTAAATAAAACTTTATCATTAAAAGTTTAAAATAAAATTCAATCTATTCACCTTCCGCAATTGTTTGTCGGGGTGACAAATTAAGAAAATTCTAGCTCACAAATGAGCCAATGTAAAATCAAGTGTTCCGCTATGTTCACTCTCTCAATCTCTTTCCGATGGGGCGTGGCGTGTCCTCATTGCGTGGCTTACAATAGGCTCCAGATGAAAATGTTACAAAGTCATCACGGTGGTTTGGCCACTCCGATATACGATCCACGTAGCGTATGCTCCCCAATGGCTTTGCCCTTTGAGTTATGAATCATATACTTGATAGGGAAAACCGCCCTCATCTAAGGTAGACTTAAGTCTCCTTAGACAAACACCACCCAGTCAAGGATTTCTTGACTGCAATGTATTCGATGAGGATCCTTCCGTCAGTTGATTACCTCGACTAAGTAGGCTAGAGGATCCCGGATGTGAAACCATGATCTAGATCGAGCACGTCATCATTCCCCCAACCATCCGGTTTAAACTGAAATGATAAATTTCATAATTTAAATTTTGAAACTTTACATGCTGCTACTATACGTTATGCATTCAGCGGTCTAATGACTAGCCTTAATCGAAAGTTTTCTCTCAATTATTGAGAGGGGTAATTAACTATAGGGGCTTGCACCTATAGAAAACTGGGAACCAAATCTAAAGTTCTCACCAAATGAGGATGAAATCTCTGAGGTCTTATCTACTATTCCATCTGCCTTCTGAAAATTACGCCGACACTTTAAAACACTCTTTTCAACGAAGAGGTCGGTGAAAAATCTTTGGAGCCCACAATTACACACTAAAATTTGTCAAATTAGACACGATTCTTAAGACAATACTTATCTGCAATCGAATTGAACTACTCACCAATATGAGTTTATTGACATCAAAAATAGATCAATCCAAGTCCAAATTAGCTCGAATCAAGCTCAAAAAATATACATGAAGACTTCAATAAATTAGTTAGATGGTCAAATGATCGTCAAATCTAACATGTTCATATTAGAATTGAGTAGCTCGATGAGATGAATCTAACGAGCCCATGATCGCTCAAATTGGATGTCATTTGGATGGTCAAATCATAAAAAAAAAAATCTACCATAAAGAGAATTAATATGAACCTTACGACAAAATGTTTTGTGATTTTGATTATAATTATCAATATATCCATGTCAGAATTTTATAAGTAGAACCTTGTTTTTGTTATTAGAAGAGAAAGTTTGAAATAATTTGAAAGAGAGAATAAGGAGAAGTCAGTTAGTCGTCATCATAAGTTCGATCACCACTAATTGTATCGCCAGAACTCAACCTGTCAACCTAACTCACTTTACTAGTTTCAAACTCATATCCTCTTTATTTCTCAAATACAATTTTTAATTCGTTATTAAGAAAGTTAAAATTTTGTAACTCAAAATACTTATAATTGAAGTATTTTAACTAGGAGCCTTGTGAGTTTTTTCTTTTTTTATGTGGTTTTTTATATAAAAATTATTCTGCATTTTATTCCGTTCTCTACTATCTATGTGTGTTATGAACTCTCTTGCAAAATTAAAGCGTAAAGTTTCATTCTATCATTATGAAGTTTCTGACATGCAACAAAAAAAATTCTTACTCACAACAAATGAATATCCCGTGGAGAAAGAAAGAGAAAATCTTTTATTGTAACTTTTCAATTTATGGGTGTAAATGAATGGAGCCGACTTAGAGCCACCCTCAACTTAAGCTTGAATTTAAGTTTGAATTTGATGAATTTATCAAGTTAGAGCTTGAGTTTTATTTTAAGAGTTGAATTAGCTCACGAGCTCAGTTATTATAGAAGATATAAAATAATTATGATTCAAATATTTATTATGATAAAAAAAAATAGAAATTAGAAGAAAAATAATAAGAAATTACTTAATATAAGAGAATATGATATAATTTTTAAATAGTTTTAATAATTTTATACTTAAATTATTAAATGTTGATATATTTTAAATATATTTAATATAAATATTTATTAATGGAGTTGGATCTTGATCTAACGAATCAGTAAATGGTTTGTGTTTAGCTTGTTAGCTCATTGAGCTTGACTCGTGGGTTTATCGAGCGAACTTGAGCGAGTTCAATTGACTTGACTCACTTACACTTTTATTCTAATTCTACAAATAAAAGAGATATTTCCATTTTAACATGGAGCTCTCCTATTTTTTTATTTAAATTATATTTATATAAAATACATCAAATCATTATTCATATATCTATATAAAAATCCTATATACTAATGATATATTAATTCTATTTTTATAATTCTTATACATAATATTAAAAACTTTAAATTATATTTTTAAAATACCTTTTTATGCAAATAATAATTTATCTTTATATTATTTTTTATCTGCATTAAAATTTCTTTTAATAAATTAATTTTGATTATGCTATACATTAAATTCAGTCTCATATAAAAACAACCGGTCAATCAATTCATCATTTATGTAAGATATATTATAAATTTTTTATTTTGTGAAAATAGTAATGAAATTTGGTATGATATATCAAATATTCCTTTTCATGTGAATCACAGCTAAACGCCATTGCTCACATCTCCGAGAGCGACAAATGCGGAATGCAATTACTTGCCAATCCCGTAGATGACGCTTCCACTTTTCCGGGCCATCCCTGGGTCCCAGCTACGGCCGCACAATGGCAGCTTTTGAAAATTAACAGTTATGCAAGGGCGAATTTAGTACATCGTTTGTCCAAAATCAGAATTTTTGGTTGCTGTGGCAAATTTCCAGTGCGGGAGCCTGAAGCAGAATGACGATGAAACCCTCAGCTTTTGCAGGTTATTGCCAGCAAGCTGCCCTTATGTTTCGGCGTCGGTTTGCTAGATTGATGGATTATTGGGGCTGTTCCTGGAAACTCCATTGGCGCACGCTGGCCGAAAGCATGTGCTGAAGATAAAAGATTTGATTTTTTATTTACTCTTTCCATTTTTTTTTGGGAGGTTTGTTTCTGGGGGTCTGCCATAAATAGATATGGCTTAGCGTGTTTCCACTTGCAACAATGCTTTAAAATATTATATTTTTAGTTTTGCCATTATAAGATAAAATATATTAGAAGATTCCTCAAATAAAATTAGATGGACACTCTTCTTGTTAAATTCGTGAAAACTCCCAAACTAACCTCAAGTAGGATCAAAGTATACTATTTCATTTGCTGAAGAAGGATACCTTAAATGCTTTTTTTATTAGTAATAATAAAAAATATATTCAAGAGAAACTTCAACGAGCTTTTAGACATTGTGAAATTCAATTAATTCATCGGAAAGCTTAAATTATTTGGCATATTAAAAGTGATGATAGCATCATTTATTTGTATCAATAAATAAAGAGTTAAAAGAAGCACAATATACCAAAGAAATTACATCTTAAAATGATACTCCTTTTTCTCTCATTAAAGCATTGGTTAATAAATCATTATATTTTTCAATTTATTATATATAAGTGGTCATTGTTCTATCATCTCTATTGTTAGCTCACCAATATTTTGTTACTTCTATGATCGTTAAGAGTTATCAGGATCAAATTTACGACCCTTCATTCACTTGGAAATTTACGACCTTTCGATGCTTGCTAAATACAAATCACTCAATAATATAAACAAGTTGGTTTGTGTAATCCCTTTGAATGATCATAGCCCCTTTTATTTCTTTTTGGACATTATTCTTATACTCAACATCAAACTTAGCACCTTCACCCATTAGGTTAATTGATTTTCATTGTGGGCATTTATTGGATTTATGAATTAATGTGATTGCAACAAAAAAACATTAGATCAATACATGTCAAGCATACAAATTAGTCTTATTAGCTTGACATGTACCATCTTAATTGATTTAGAGCTGCCAAGAGAATGATAAAAAAAATTAGACTTGAAGTTAGTCGGCCATAATTCCATTGGCTTGAAGATAGATTCACTTTGTTTGGGGCGACATCACATTGACCCTTTTAATTAGAAAAAAAAAAAAATGCAAGAATTTCATCATAAATTGCTTTCTACATTATAAATTAATTTAATTGCTTTCAAAAACTTCAAAAAAAGATGGAATAGCAATACGTAACCGAAACGAGCCTTTTAGCCTTCTAAAAAAAAAGAGAAAAGTAGTATCTCTCTAATTTATTTAAATCAATTCAAGCACTAAAGATGTGAATTTTTGTAGTATATTCATCAAATATTTCAACCCCCTATGGGGCATGCTGATATTATTTGTATAAAATATAGTCATAATTAATGATTATAAATCAATTAATTATAAAAATAGTCATAATTAATGATTGTAAGGATAGATATGAAAAGGGCATCTTAGATCAACAATTTAAGTGAATAATATGATCTTGAGTACTTCACATATGTGATTGTTAAGTATTCATTTATAATCAATGGGGAAGCAAAATATAGGATTAATGTTAATAGAGCATTATTTATGAGCTGGTAATAGAATCTTTTGGGCTCCATAAACAGCGTATTAAAAGACATAAAAAAAACCATTGACATTTCATTATTTTGTTATTTATTTAATTTAAATATTATTAGTAAAATTTATAATTTATTATATTTTTGATTTGAAATTCGGCTATCCCCATTTTTTATACTCTTCTTATATAAAAAAAAGAACGTTCATATGCAAACATTGAATTCACGGTTTACCCTCCTTTGAAATTAATATATAGTTTATAATTGCTTGGATCTAATCTCATAATTGGGCTTTGGATGATCGAGCAAAATAATAATAAAAATAATAATAATAAGGTGGGCCAATTCGACTTTAACGGCTTTTGGTCCAAGTTCTGATACGCTGCTCCGCGGTGTGGGGGACCTAGAGCTGAATGGAGTAAGAAGCCCCGCGTGCTGTTCAGTGTTCGCATTTATTTCCATCATTCCTATTTTATATAAAAATCCAAGCTTTTTTTGGTATACTACTCCCACTCTTTCCATCTTTCCCTTTCACGAGTTGAGCACTTCCTCCCTTTTCTCGCTTCCCTCCCTCTCTCTCTTCTCTACCGTTTTAGTTTCTGTTTTCTATGTGATCTGTATCTCTGATGGCTTCCTTGGAGGACATAGCCGTTTCCGCCTTCATCAACATTTTGAGCGCCATCGGCTTTCTCCTCGCTTTCGCTGTGCTGAGAGTTCAGCCCATCAACGCTAGAGTTTACTACCCGAAGTTGTACATTAATGGCTCGAGGAGTTCACCTCGAGCGTCCATGAATGGGGTTCTCCGTTTTGTCAATTTCAACATCTGGAGCTATGTCGTCAGCTTCTTGAGCTGGATGCCGGAGGCGCTTAAGATGAGCCAGACGGAGATCATTCAGCACGCCGGCCTAGATTCCGCTATCTATCTCCGGATTTACATCCTTGGGTTTTTTAAAATTATAAGTATTATGGTTTCCAAGCGATTCTTTGTTTGGATAACACTAATTTTTGCCTTTTCGATAATGGATGCATGAATCTGCGTAGGGTTTGCTATGGTTACTTCACTTTTCGATAACACTAATTTTTGCTTTTAGTCTATTTCACCTTTTTCTATTATTGGTAAATCTGTTACCATTGTTTCAAGTCTGGGCTGAATTCCGCTCGAAAGTTCTGTATGTCACTTTTTAGTCCACATCAATGTTCAATGGAAGTTTGAAATTTTACATTTCAGTCAACTTCGTCCGAATCCAATTTTGTTCCGAAACCCATCAAAAAAATTTACATAAGAATTTAAAGATTATGAAAAATAATATTTAAAAATTTTAATGAAAAGAAAATTGATCTAAGCTATACATTGTAACAGGCGAGAATGTGTAGATCAACGCATCAAAGCTTATGAGAAATCGAAACCAGAACGAGTCTTAAAGCCATGCTAACATTTTTTTTTTTTTAAAATTATCTTGCTTATAAGATATCATGAAAACCTGGAATTATGTATCTTTTGGAGGCATGTAACATTTATGAAAACGGTGAAGCTTTTAACAGGTGAGATCAGCTTTTCAGTTTACCTTTTTTTTTATTACTTTCGGTTGAGGTTTTCTTAGTTTCATTGGCTTATGTTGCAATCAGATCATTTGTTGTAGTGTAGCTACCTTTGGAATTTAGTAAGCAGAGAAGGATTTTCTGAATGGACTACTGTATTTTAATGAGGGAATGGCTGAGTGTCATCATGTACAGAATGGAAGTTAGGGGAAAATCTATCTATAATCTAATGAGTTGTACAAAATATGCGATTTCTCATTATATATTTTATCCAGAATTTTTCTTCTTAAACAGTTACATATTTTCATTAATTCACTGTATTATTGAGTTCTAGAATTAGATTGACAATGGAAACTTGTTGAATTTTGGAGTGTTAAACTGAACATCATCTTTCCACTTCTCTTAGTAAATTATAATTGAACTTGACATTTCATCCATATGCTCCACTGGTCATTTTAATATATCATTGCCTTGTTTTATTAGATGTTTATTTTAACATATAAATAGTTATTGATGTTCTTACGAAAATATCTGTTGAATTACCCAATATGACTCTTGCTTCTTGTTCCTTTTCCACAGCTTAAAGATCTTTGTGCCACTGACAATTTCTGCACTATTGGTTATAATACCAGTCAATGTATCTAGTGGGACATTGCTCGGTCTCAAGAAAGACATTGTTTTTAGTGACATTGATAAACTCTCCATTTCAAATGTCAAGCCAGGATCTGAAAGGTGACTAACGTTTTTCTTGTTGGCTTTAGTATTTTCTTTAGGACAAGTGCTACATAATATCGTATTTGCTGCTTATCTGGCTGTCTAGATGTTTGTAGCATTCAAATGAGAAGAGTGAGAAGTTGACACCTTTTTTTTCCTAAAGAGAAAAATATTGTGTTTATCAGTTTTATGATTGTATTGTCATGTTTTAGGTTTTGGGTTCACCCTCTGCATGGCATACATATTCACCTTCTGGACTTCCTATATGTTATACATGGAATATAATAATGTAGCTTTTATGCGGTTACATTTCTTGGCTTCACAACACCGTCGTGTGGAGCAATTCACAGTAAGTATCTGCTGAGAGCTTCTCATGATAGAGTTTCGTTTGTCTTTTTATAAATTCTTTGTTCATTTATTATCAAACATTTTGAAGAATCAAAGCAGATATTGGGTTTATATCATTTGGTGTTCATTATAGAGTAATAATGACAAACTGACACTCAATCTATGAAATTTTTTCTAGTTTTTTTTTGTTTCTCTTGATGAAATGGAGCTGCCATTGCTTCAGGATGCAGTTTTTACCTTTTTCCATGTTTTTGGGTGCTGGTACCTTCTTCAGGTAGTTGTCAGAAATATTCCTCAAATTTCAGGTCATTCCATTGCAGAAAGTGTGGATCATTTCTTTCAGAAGAATCATCCTGATCACTATCTTAGTCACCAGGTAATTAAAACTCATTAAGGATTTTCAATTTCTTACGACTTGAATCTCCCAATTGATGTAACAATTATGCCATGATATTATGCTACATATCAGCAGGTTTACTTTGATGATGTTTACTTATTTGTCCTCAATTCAACGTTTGTGGAGACCAGACTTATCTGTAACTTTTTTTTTATTGTCATCAGGCTGTTTACGATGCAAACAGATTTGCTAAACTTGTCAGGCAAAAGGAAAGGTTGCAAAACTGGCTAGACTATTACCAGCTCAAATTTGAACGAAATCCAGATAAACGACCAACCCGAAAGGTCCGTTTTATTTATATAGCTGCTTGTTAATTCTAAAATGAGTCAAAATCAATCAGAATTTGAATTAATTCAAGTTGCTTTTTAAATTACATATAAAAGTGCTCTCTTCAGTATTTGATGCATTCTTTTACTTCTAATTTCAGATCGGTTTTCTTGGTCTTTGTGGTCAAAGAGTAGATTCAATTGATTATTATAGACGAAGGATCAATGCGCTTGACAAAAGAGTAAGAATATATATATTTTTGTTTCTGAACCATTCAAGCAAACACACAATGAAGCCAATTCAAATATCAATGCCACGAGACATTTGTGATGGTTATCTGTAGGCTTTTTGTTTACATTAAACTCATGATCAGACTTTTTTGGATTTCTTATTTTGTTTTTTATCTACGTATTAAAATGGGTTGATATAATTTGTGTGAACAAGGAAGAAACTAAAGGATTAGATCAAAAGATGACTTGAAAGTTTTGCAAAATAGATTTGAAAACTGATGCGGATAGTAGTTCATAAAGCCAACCTCAGATTGTTGGAATAAAGCTAATGATTATGATGTTAATAATTCTATTGTATAATTCAGTTAAACTGCCTGTTTATGGAAGATACAAACATCTTAGTTACTTGACTTTACGCTCATAACCTTTATTTTATGCAATACAAATCTTGCAATTACTAAATGTAGAAAACATATTTAACAATTTATGTAACACTCAACTAAGAATGAATGGTGAATGGGAATTCATGAAGTAAACCCCAAATGGTTGGAGTGAGGCTAATGGTTATGATGATATTAGTCCGCTGAATAATTCAGTTAGGATGCCTTCTCTGAAACTAAAAGCATCTTGTACTTGACTCTATACTCATACCGTTAATTTTATGCAATAAAAATAAAAATACTGCAGTAAATGCGAAGCTTATATTCCATGTCTATCAGTTACTGTGATATCTATCCGTTTAATCATCAGTGAGAATTTTACAGATAACTTCAGAGCGTCAGAACATTCTTAAAGATCCCAAGGCTATCATGCCAGTATCTTTTATCACATTCGACTCCAGATGGGGAGCAACAGTTTGTGCACAGACACAACAAAGCAAGAATCCCACACTTCGGTTAACTGAATGGACACCTGAACCATGTGATGTTTACTAGAAGAATCTTGCAATACCTTTTGTTGCCCTCAACATCCGGAGGCTAATCATCTCAATAGTAGTTTTGCTCTCGTGTTCTTTTTACATGATTCCCATTACTTTTGTACAGTCCCTTGCAAATCTTGAAGGTCTTGAAAAAGTTGCTCCTTTCTCAGGCCAGTCATAGAACTGTAAGTGTTTTTTCAATCGCTCCTTGTCAATAGAAAGAATTTTATTAAATTAATTAACTAATTTATTTCTATATGCTAGTTTATGTGAATTAAAATTGCTTTTAGGATTGTTGAATTGATCAATTCCTTTGTGTTCTCAACAATATCTGAAGTCTCAGATTTAACTTGTCAAATTATTGAAGAGAGAAGAATAATACATCGTCAATAATATGCCTTCCCCCCATTGATCAATGCTCTGTTCAAGGTTACCTCGCAAAAATCTCTGTTGTTAGAAAACGTTAATTACAACTTATTCCATTTATATTTTAGAAAAAAATCACTATCATAACTTTATTTTGGGGTAAACTTAGATAAATGTTTGAATAAAATTGTAGATTTGACTGAAAATTGTAATAATATTTGCTTGTGTTTTTTTTTTTTTTGAAGTTTATGGAGTCTAATTCTTACTATTAACTTTGTTCTTAATGGTGTTCCCTTCCCTTATTTGTGGTCTTTATTGGTGAACAAAAATATTTGTCAATTTTGTTCTGTGAAATATGTTGTGGACAGAATTATAATTTATATAATCATTCTCATCTTTTATTTAAAGGGTGTCATCTTCTATAATAAAAACTTAGAAAATTTAATGAAAATATGGCCGTTGATGTAAGAGTGCAAATCTCCAATGTAAAATATTTATATTTTATAATCTCGTAAGTTTTTTATCCATTTTCTCATTTTATTCTTAACTATTAAATAAACACCAAGATTGTGACTTGTGCAACTAAGAATAAAATGTAAATTATCAGATTCCCATAGGACCTTAGAGAAAAAAAAACCTGACAATAGGGTGAGAGTTAAAGATTTAACAAAAATTCAAGAATAACAATAATACCATCAGAGTATCAAAATTTAATAATAAATTTAATTATATTTATTTAATGTTCCAATAAATAATGAAATTTATCTATTATACAATCTTATCCAAGAAATAAATCATTATTGATTCAACTAACTTTTAATCTTAAATTTTTTAATAATATACTTGCAATGTGAGCCTAGAAGTTCCTTTATATGACACACAACTAATAGCTTGAAATCTTAAGATAATGGGGGTGAGTTTGCAATAAACAAACACAATAGTTGAACCTCATTAAGTAAAGTAAAATGTTACGTCATGGGACATAAATATGAACAAAGGAAAAGTAGCAATATTATTTTATATTATAATAGTTATAATCATTGTAGAAAGGATAAGATTTTGGTTGATTGCAATCATTCCATGATGCTTATTATGCAGTAGAATTCATGAAAATTTATATGTAATTGATGATCATTGAAAATATTCATTTTCATCCAAACTGCATTTATATATCTGTAAAATACCCATCAATCATTAATGTTACTATGACACTCTAAAATTAGGCAAAAAAACCAATCTTATGTAAATTTAGGGCGTTTGAGATCACTTTTGTTTTTTATTTTTTATTTTGTATTTTTATTTTATTTTGCTTAAAAATAAAACTTGTTTGATTGTACTTGTTATTTTCAAAAATACTCAAAATATCTTTTAGATGTTTTGAGTAATTTTAAAAACAACGTTATTTATTTTTAAAAATAAAAATAAAATCACATAAAAAACACTATAAACAAATATGTTTTTAAAAACAACATAAAAATAAAAAATAGAAAACAAAATTGATCTCAAATGTTAATGATTTCTCAAAAAATTTATTAATCACAGGTTCATTAGTTTGACTAGCCAATATCCAAAGGATTCTATTGATAATATGTGTCATATATACAATTGTACATTACATAAAATATATGTGACTCAAAATTCCACCTCTCTCGACAATTATTTAAATTAAAGTGATTTGAAGTGGTAATTTTCGGATGAAATAGGATAAAGACACTACCCAGATTTCACCTCATTTGTGAGACTGATTCTCCTGTTTTCTAAGCTCTATTTTAATTACCCTCTTAATAAGAGAGAGAACTTTGATTAAGAGGCCGCTAAACGTAACGATAAGAAGGATAGTTTTAGAATTTAGACACAAATTATCATAAATAGATGAAACCATTTAATGATCCCATGGTTCTGGTATTCCCGCAAATCATCCTAATCTAATGATATAAACCTGGCGTAAGGATCCTCATCACAATACATGAAGTTACGCCGCCCAAGAAATCCTCAGAATGGTTTGCAAGGAGACAATCTTAAGTCTACCCGAGGTTGTTTGCTATCAAGATACCCCATTCACAACTCAAAGAGCCATCGGAGCATACGGAATATGATCAGAATATAACGAGCGACCAAAAACCACTATCGGGACTAAATCGCTTCATCAGGAGAGCCTATGACAAGTCACGAGATAATGGCCATGCCTCTTTAATAGATTGATTGAGTGAACATAACAAAACACTGATTTGATTACTTCTTTACGAAGGAAGTTTTCTTAATTTGTCACCTTCTACAAACAAATATGAAGGTGGATGGATTGAGTTTGATTTAAGTTTTAATTATGAAGTTTCATTTAAGCAATTTGATTTACTTAATTTGATTTGAATTAATTTGAATATATTTAAGAGTTTTAGATTCACATGCTGCTCGCTAATTAGATCTACCACCCAAATAATTAGTTTTTGATATTTCACCGACTAAACTCTTATTATAGTTTTTTTTTCCAAGACTAAACCGGTAAGAACTACAAGAATCGTTAATTTGAACTTAATCATTCATATTTGTTACGTGTATTTAAGATTTTATGTAGTGTTTATTAATTAGATTGATTGATTTTTCATTTAATTTCAACTTAAACTTTTCGACATTAAAATTTGCACTGAAATCTCTATGTTACACGCATTTATGTTTTAGATAATTTTATCTAACTAAGGATTTCATCGATTTTGAAAATCATAATAATGAATTTCTTAATTTCAGATCAAGGAAAGTTTCCTTTATTCGTGCAACATTTAGCTTTAATGTTATCTTCTGCCCAGTTACAGGTAGATCCCAGATGAAGAATGATTTGATTTGATCTTTAAAACATTACTGCACTTTTACTTGAAGTTTTGCAATTCTCCCATTTATGTTCATTTACATCACTTTGATAATTTATACCCATTTTTGTTTATTGTTTTAACCATACTCATGCCATTATTACATAAGAATCACCTCCATATTTATATTTGTAAGAATTATTAAACCTAATTTGGATTCATCCTGGGATCGTAAGTTTATCGCAGTTTGTTATTGGGCTTAAGATAATCTCTCCCAAATTCCAATTAAAATTTGTTTAATTTTCGAGAAATTTGCAAGAAAAGAGAATTCATTTTCACTTTAATTTAAGAATTCAGAATTAAAGTTTGTCATGAGTTTAATATTCCAAATGTTTGGAGTTTAATATTACCCTCCCAAATTTCACTTTAGATTTTAAATGAATGTTATTCTTTCCAAAAATTTTCTTTAAAGCCCCTTTTTTTTCTTATTCGACGCTTTTAGTTTAAAATGTTCTTGGTTTCCTACTCTGTCATTTCACCTCCTTTTTTTTCTAAGTCAAAAGATTTGATAATTTTGGCTTCCTCGTCATCCCGTGTAGAGGCATCAGGGGTGTTTTTCTTCAGTGTACTGTTGAAGCGTAGCGGTGTCTTGTGACCAGGTTCATGTTATTGCTCTCTTGAGCGAGTCAGTGAGAAGACATCTGATAATATATATTCATCTCCTTTTTTTAAGTCTATTATTATTTTGGGCATTTGTGTAGGGGTGACATCACAGTGTTGGCTCGGCATTTTATTGAAAGTGAGCGGTGTCTTCTTGACACTACAACCGATTTTATCTCGTACGCTGCACGAAGTTCTTCAAATAAGAAAAACACACATATATATATATATATATATATATATATATATATATATATATATATATATATATATATATATATATTCACATTCCGCATGTGTTACGACGTTTTCGATCTTTAATGCTCAACAAAGGCGGGGTTAAGTATGCAATTGAAAGAGAATGTAATCTGAGGAAAAAAGAAAAAGAATTCACCGTTGATGTTCTTCCGGTTCTTGGCAAAAGCAAAAATGAAAGCTAGCGAGGGTGCGGAAAATCGAAAGAAGAATTCATTGACGATGTTCTTCCGGTTTCTGTGGCGAAAATGGGAAAGCCAGCGAGGAGTCACCGAAAATCGAAGAAGAATTACTATTGACGATGTTCTTTCGGTTTAAAATGGAAAAAAAAAGTGATAGGTCACGCCGAAAATCGAAAAAGAATTGATGATGATTCTTCCGGTTTGTGGCAAAATGATAAAGCAAAGAGGGATGGAACTTTCACTGCGGCAGAGTGGGATCTGAGGCTGCTTTGAGGCAGGGCTCTCTTGGAGGAAGGAGGAATAAACAGAGCCAGTGGTAGTCAGAAGGAAGCAGAGGAGTCGTCTGTTTACGAGGGGCGACGTTATGCATGAGCGCAGCGAAGTGGTTGCAGCAGATCTGGCCGTGCAGCTCATGAGCGGATGGCCGGAGGATTTGGGCGAACGTGAGAGCGGAGTGGTCTGCAGCCAGAGGATTGCCAGCGGCCGACGGAACGGGTCAAGCAGCGGCCGGAGTGGAGCCAGGAGAGATGGGCCGCTGAGTCACGGCTGAGGTTGCGACGAGCTAGAGAAGTGAACGCTGAGGTATGGAAGCCCGGAGCGTGGAAACCAGTGAGAAGTGATGGAGAATGATGGACCTGCGTTTCAATCAAGAGAGGAGAGAAATGGAACCATTGGAAAATGGGAATAATGGGGAGGAGTCGTTTTTTTATATTTCGCGAAAATAGGGGAACGTTCAGCATGTGGGATAATTTAGGATTTCTAATAAATTTTAAATTGATTTAAATGGTTTTAATTTGAATTCGCTGCGTACATAGTATATATATCAATCTAAAGGTATTGATGTTCAAACGCTGCGGTCCGTTTATGAGGATTTGGTTGGTTGGCGTCAAGTGAGTATTTCACTCAAATGCGGTCACCGCTTTCGATCGCTCGATTTTCACGCAGACTCGTCCGTTGAGTGCGAATCTTACTTGATAGATTTCGACGTTTTGAAGCCAACGACACGATCAATTTCGCGAACATAGGTCGTTTGATCCTCGTCGGCCCTCAGGCCTCGCGTGCGTCATCGCGTTGGCTCGAGTCTTGATCGGTGGATCAGTCGTATATTTATATTCGACCAATTTACGCTTTGAATGCGATGGCGGTCCGTTTGTCGTCGGAGGTCATTTGAGTTGATTTTGGTGGCGTCGCGCATTTCAACCTCGATTTCGGGTGTCACTTCAAATCATTCGACATTTGCAAACTTGCAATTGTGTGTTCATTTGTTAGATTCGATGTTTTGAAGTTGGCACGCATCCATTTCATAAGCGATCGTTTGGTCATCGTCAGCTTCCGACTATATGCGACGATTGATAGCTGAGCGCTTAATCGATTCTTCGTTAGATTTTGCAATATTTATATTTATCAATTTCACGTTACGAGCATAGCGTGAAATGTTCGCTGACGGAGGTCGTTTAAAATTTTAGTGACATCCAATATTTTGAGCGATTCTGCACGCTTCAAGTCGTCAATTAACTTTGGACTTGATTTCGACTTATGATGTGTGGTCAACAATATATTACATTAAAGGTTCCGTAATAAATATTTTATCATTATTATGATAAGATATTGTTAGTTCATGAGTCAAAGAAAATAAGATGAGTTTAACAATATGACACAAACGTGCAGGTATGTGCAAACTCATGCATACGCGTGCACACACGTACACAATATATATAATTCTTATTTTTATCTTGATATTTCTTTTATACATGCATTTAGTTAAGAATCTAACACTAATCTAATTTAACATTATAGTTTAATCAAATATTAATTACAACATGAGAAAATAGGGTAGGGTCCTTAAGCTCCCGCTCCCACAGATGAAGATAGTGATGGTGTAAAGCGGACAATAAGTAGATCCATAACACCTATGTTCGCCTCACTTTATTATCTCTGCCTCGGACCTGGTTGTATCCATAACTGAGGTCGTCGACCGCTGAACATAGAACCCCTTGCACGTGGAGTACCTGAAGAGTAGACGTCAGTGGTCACTCTACTTCTACTCTATTGTAGCCTAGCTCTATCATGAATTTAAAACGAGTTGAGGTGGTGGAAGGAAGTCGAGCAAGGTTTAGCCTATCTGGTTCGTAAAAACACCAAGGAAACGAACGTGCCTTTTAAATAATTTCACCACTCTGCACATCTGAAGCACTTCAAAATAAACACGCTTCAATAAGTCCAATCAGAACATTTCTTCTCAGTATTATCTTTGGATTCTCCAAATAATATGAGACATACTCATCCAATAAAGTAATTGTGTGTTATAATATGCGATGTCTATTTGCCCATCTGCAATGTTGTTTCAAATGACTTGCAAAGTATAAATTAAAAATTTGTCAAGAAATCCTTATTCATTGGCAGTTTAACCTCATTCAAAAATAACATAGTAATTGGCAAATAAGTTAATAAAATAATCAAAACAATTTAATTAAAAAAGTTTTGTACCTCAGATTAGATTGTTTAGATAAAAATAGAATATAAGCGTTATTTTTGTTTATTTAAAATAATAAATAATAAACTAAATAACAGTTCACAAATTAGGCACTACTTGCGTATTACTGTAATGCATATCTTTCTTCTTCAGATTAACTCTTAACATGGCCAAGAAACTTTTGCATTATTTGTGTGGCAGCCCATAATATTCCCTGTTATTTTGCACGTGCTTAGATTATTGTAAAATGCTTGATATTTTTTGATCATATATATTAACACTTTTTTGTGCATCACTATTTAATCGTTTACAAAAAAATGTTAGTTATTTTTTTTAATTTATGAGATTTGTTAAATGCATTTTTTTATTTTTTGCTTTAAATGCAGAAATTTGATCAGATCCTTCTTGCAAGGTTTTCTGCCTGGTTTAGCTTTGAAAATCTTTCTATACATCCTTCCAACTGTTTTGATGATAATGTCCAAAGTCAGGTTATTTGTCTCTCTCTGCACTCGAAAGAAGGGCAGCCGCTAAATATTATTATTTTATGTTGGTGAATGTATTTCTTGGAAGCATTATAGCTGGAACTGCTTTTGAACAACTGTATTATTTTCTCCATCAGTCGCCCACAGAGTAATTCTCTATTCCAATTTCTTGACATTAAGCATGTCTATATCAGGATATTTTTTTCCTTTTATGATTGGGACATCAGAAACAAGTGATTTTTGTTTACAAATTTATAAGTAATGTGCTTGTGTTAATGCATGACCATGTCAACAGCACATCCATCCAGATTTTCAATGTTATACTCTGCTGATTTTTGTTTCTAAGTGTACTGTTTAAAAACATAATTAGTGCTCATACACTGTTCATAGTCTAGTATTCTACACTACATATAACCGTATCATTTAATTCTTTTTCAGTAATCCTTTGTTTATAAATTTATCCATACCAATGAAAGCCACATTCTTTATGACATACATAATGGTTGACGGCTGGGCTGGTATTGCTGGTGAAATTCTTCGATTGAAGCCACTCGTGATATATCATCTGAAAAACATGTTCATTGTCAAAACAGAAAGGGACAGAGAAAAGGCCATGGATCCTGGCAGCATTGGCCTTCCTGAGAATCTTCCCACTCTGCAACTTTATTTTCTTCTTGGACTAGTTTATGCTGTGGTTACTCCAATACTTCTCCCTTTTGTTCTTGTATTCTTCATCTTCGCATTCCTTGTTTATAGATATCAGGTTAGCAGCCAACTCCAATGTCTTTTTTTTTTAAATTTTGTTTTATGTTAGGATGATTTGTCATGATTTCTTGAGCCTCATTTATATATTAAGACTAAAGGTATTAACGTATGGAAGAATTTGTCTATGGCAAGAATTCTGCAATTGAAGATCATCTGGGATTTTCCTCTTAGTAACATGAATCGTTTTTGAACTCATAATTAGTTCAAATGATCTTGATGCTTTGAGCCTTACGAGAAACAATTCATGACAATTTTCTAAATCTAAAGACCTTTTTCTTTTAGGTTGATTTTTGTCTACTATTTAATCAGGAATTTTCTGTGAATCTATATTTTGTTCCAATGATCTTTTCCTATGGTTATTTACTAATATCATATTTAAGGAATTTGTCTGTAAGGAAATTATTGTCATTGCCATGCAATTAGATATAATCGTGGAATTTCACTAATTTTAAGGTTAGATTCAAGCCAGTTGCCATATGGGACTTTGATTTTTTTCGAGGATGTTTTAAATTTTGCTCTAAAATTTTCCCAACTGTAAAATCAATAAGAATATCTCTTTGAATAACTTCTGTCATCGTACTATAAGCTGTGAATATTTTCTCTTGATATTCTCAAGATAAAACATAATTACCATGATATCAATATAATCCCAATAATTAAAGGCAAATTCCTGAGAGCCAACTTGAATCCTTTTTCATTAAGTAGATTTAAGTTTCATTATCAGTATTGTAAAACCCCATGAATAGTGCATTTGGTAATTGCAATTGTTTTATTAGGTTCATTGCTGTAGTGTTCTATTTCCACATCTTCAAATATGTCAAGAGAGTTTCATAAATATTTTTATATTGATTAATTCCATGAGAGTAAGGATATATGCAAATATACTTTAAGGATGGTTGGTCACCTTGTTGTCTTCAAAATTAAAATCAATGATAACTTCCTTGTTTTTATTAAATAGAGTAAATGGGTTCAACAATAATCTCTTTTATAGATTTTGAGGAAGAAAATTATGTCTAAGATTAAGAGGATGATTTATGTTCTAGATCAATCATATATGTTATAGTATCTATCTTATTGGTTGGAGTTTCTTATGATTAGTGAGGGTCATCCTCTTCTATGATTGACAGTGCCATGTACTCTTTCTTTTGTACCTATCATCTTGCCTTTGTGGGCTTCGAAAATTCACGCCCAACTGGTGAAAGAGAATTTAGATTTATCTTTGGATGAAATTTTGAAATGCGATGAGATGAGACACTACTCGAGATTTTGCTCTTATTTTGTGAGAACTTTAGATCTGATTCTAAGTTTCCTATAATTGTAAGCACTCATAGTTAATTACCTTTTCCAAGAATGAGAGAGAACTTTGATTAAGGCTATAGATCGTTAATAGCTTAGCATATAGTAGCGATAAATGGAGTTTTGATAATTTATAAAATTGATCATTTATTAATTAAAAGCATATAGTTAGGGGAGAAGATGATGTGCCTGATTAAAATCTTATGGTTTCGTCATCCTAGGCTGTCATGATTCCTAGTTTACTTAGAGGAGGTTGTCGACCTAATCTGACTGAAAGATCCTTGTCAGTAACTATGAGTTGTGTTGTCCAAGGTAACCTTATAGACAGACATAGGTTGATGTTTGTCTAAGGAGATAATTTTAAGTCTATCTTAACTGATGGAGGGTTTTGTGCCCTATGAAGTATATCTTATGATTCATAACAAAAGATAGAGTCATTGGAGAATATGTAATCTAATCAGTAATATAATGGAGCTATTTAGGGATCAAACTATCCTGGAAGACTCAGTGTATTTTATGTGTTTATATTTAGGGCAAAATCACGGACTATGAGTTGTGTTGTCCAAGGTATATATAAACATAGGCGATGTTTGTCAGACAATTTTAAGTCTATCTTAACGATGGAGGGTTTTGTGCCTGAAGTATACCTTATGATTCATAACAAAAGACAGTCATTGGAGAATATGTAGCTATAATCATGATAATATAGTGGAGCTATTTAGGGATCAAACTATTCGAGACTACTTAAATATTTTATGTGTTACCATTTAGGGAAAAATCACGGACACGAGTCATTTCTTTATTGGCAAAATCACTTTGTCAACTCGCTTCTTTGTTGGGATCAGTCTATAACTAAAACCTTTGTTTATATTTTCCATATTTAAATAGAGAATTGATAATTTTGAATATGAAAAATTTCTATTAAAATCATTGATGATCGATGTAAATGTATAAATCAAATCTTACCTTAGTAATTAAACATTTGATTTATAGCCAATATTGTCAACTTCTTATAAGGAGGATTAGATTAGTTAAGTGAGACTTACGACGTCATCATATAAATAAAGCGGCCCCTTGAGAGTTTGTTTTAAATTACATTGAATCTTATGGAATTTATGAGAATTGCATATTTTACAAGGAAATTGAGGTTAAGCTTAAGAAGCTTCTTGTAAAATGTGTAAATCACTTAAGTACACTTTTTGAGGCATTAAACTCGACTTAATTTTTTATTTAGATACACATATATAATTTATTTCATTATTTGCACAAATCTAAGGGAGTTAATTTCAAGCATATGTATGCCCCGTAAAACGTGTAATATTCATTTCATTTGAGATTTTGAATTATTAGCACACATTTTATTATAATATGCCTGAGCTCAAAGATGAGGCGACCTTAAAGTGCGTGCATCATGGTGTGTATGTATTTAAATCTCTCAGCACACATTTCAACGTGATGATTTTAAGCCCATGATTGTCTCGAGATACATGCAAAGCCCTTTTCTTTATGCCGCCTGCACGTAATTCAATAACATAGATTTAAAGTATAGCCATTTTGAAGTACATGCATATTTTGTTTGTACAAATATATTTTCGTGTGAGAAATTTGAACTTGATATATAGTGTCGAGTGGAGCACAATGCGATCCTTCAAATAAATAATATGATGACACTTAGTATAACTATATCTCACAATATAAGTAATTCAATCTTTAATGTAATTTATATGTATTTTAATATAACATTTTGGATATCAAGCTACTTCAAGATGTATGCAATATGTTAACTCTTCGATCCTATTTGCACGTATTTTGAGATTTAAGCTTTAGATTATCTTGAGATGAATGAGAGACATCTTTTCATGTACTTTGCAAAATGATTCTCCCCTTTTTTATCCTCATACAATTGTTCTTAGTGAGGTGGGCCCCACAAGGAGGTTCTTTTCTCATTATAAATAGAAGGGGATGAGAATTCATTTTCACCATTCCTCCTATTTACAATTTGCTTCTCAGTTTATTGTTTTGATGATTTGGAAAAGCTCATTCAAGTGTTTGCTATACGTTCATTCTTCTTTTTTTTTTTTCACCTTCTTATAAGATTTTATTTACATTCAACTTTAGTTGACATCTTCATTATAATGTTTAATCACCATTTAATTTATCTTTAATTTCATTTAGGTCACTTCACTTAAGACATTGCTTAATTTTTTTGTCCCTATGCGTCCAAAGTTTTAACAAGATTTCTGAGCATATCCCTTGTCGGAGAGTTCTATCAAATTAAGCTTCAGTCTAAAAGCGGCGGGTGGTGTTTTAAAAGTAAATCTTTTAACCTACCCGTCTAAAAAGACGTAGACTCTTAGTACACTTATATAATATCAAATATAACATATTTCACATATTCAAATATTTGATTTTACACTTCCACTAGGCAGTGACACAAAATAGTGGGATTGTCAAGATTTTATAAAATAGTATTTTGTTTACTGTTTATTTTTTATATTTTCTGGAGGAAAAATAAATTATATGTATATATATATATATATATATATATATATTTGTTTTTTTTGCTGTAAGCCATAGAGAGAGAGAGAGAGAGGGAATGAGAGAGAGAGAGAAGTTTGCTGTATTGTTGAAAAAAAAATAATAATAATAATATTTTTTTTTTTGAATCCCAGAGAGAGAGAGAGAGAGAGAGAGAGAGAGGGAGGGAGGAGAGGAAGCAGAGAGATTGCCGTGAAGGAGGAAAAAATAATAGTTTTCAAAAATATAAAAAATAAACATTTAACAGAATACTATTTTTATATATTCATGTTTACAATCTCACTATTTGTGTCACTGTATTGCCAGTAGAAATGTAAAATCAAATATTTGAATGTGCAAAATATATTATATTTGATATTATACAGGTGTACGAAGAGCTTATGCGTCTTTTAGGGTAGGTTGAAAGATTTATGACCATGATTGGAAACACCACCCATATATGCGTTTTTTAGATGGCTGATAAATTTGATAACTCCTCTAGGGGATAAGTCAAATCTTGTTGAAACTTTAGGCGTCTGAATTAAGCAATATCTTAAGTGATTACGCGTCTTTTAGATGGCTGATACTTAATTTTGATAGAACTAGTGGGATAAGGCTGGAAACTTTAGGCGTGGGGATAAAATTAAGCAATATCTTAAGTGATTAAGTGACCTAAATTAAAGATAAGTTAAAAACGGGGATTAAAAATTATAATGGATATGCCAACTAAAGCTAAATGCAAATGAAAATCTTATAAGAAAGGTGATTAAAAAAAAAGAAAGAAGAGGAATAAAAGGAAGAAAAGAATGAACGCATTTATACTTGAATGAGCTTTCCTAAATCTTAAAACAATCAACTAAGAAGTATAAATGAGAGGGATGGTGAAAATGAATTCTCATCACCTTCTATTTATAATGAGGATAAATAATCTCCTTGTGGGGCCCACCTCATTAAAGAATAATTATATGAGGACAAAAGAAAAGGGGAGAATCATTTTGCAAAGTGCATGAAAAGATGTCTCTCATCTCAAGATAAAAATAAACCTCAAAATACGTTCAAATAAGATCAAAAGTTAAAATATTATATACATCTTGGTGATATCCAAAATATCATATTAAAATACATGAATTACATAAAAGATTGAATTACTTATATTGTGAGATATAATTATACTGTGAGCTCCGAAAATTGACCACCGATTGAGAGAGTGATTTAATGTGTCGGCGAAATCTTCAGAAGGCAAATGGAATAGTAGATGAGACACCACCCAGAGATTTCACCCTCATTTTGTGAGGACTTTAGATATGGTTTCAGGTTTCTTATAGGCGCAAGCACCTATAGTTAATTACCCCTCTCAATGCAGAGAGATAACTTTCGATTAAGGCTAGTTATTAGATCGCTAAATACATAGCATATAGTAGTAGCATATGGAGTTTTGAAATTTAGATTTATGAAATTCACCGTCCTTTAATTTGAAGCGAATGGTTTGGGGGATGATGATGCACTCGATCAAGATCCCATGGTTTTAGTCATCCCGTGGTCAGTTTCTTGGTCGATGGGATAGTCGACGTCGGGAAATCTTTGTCGGACCATGGGTTTTCATCCAAGAAAACCTTCACTAGAGTGGTGTTTGTCAGGAGACAAGTTTAAGTCCACTTAGTTACAGAGGACTTTTGCCTTATCACGCTATAGTTCACCACTCGGGGAGAGCTATTGGGAACATCTACTAAATGGTAATATAATGGTGTCATTTGGCGACAACCACCGTCGAGGACTACATCGTGATCGCGTGTGTGGGCCTCTTGGCCAAATCACGTGATCAGAGGATACGGGCCACGTCCTTACTAGTATGAGATTTATTGAGAGTAAATATAGTAATACATTTGACTTGATATTAACTCCTTTATGAGCTAGGATTTTCTTAATTTGTTACATTCGACAAACCATTGCGGAATTTTAAGTTATAAATAGTGAATTTTATTTAACTATTTAAAATTTAGTAATTTATCTGATTTTATATTTGTATAGATACTTTATTTTGATTAATTTGATTTGAACTTGCAAGCACATTTGATGATGAATATTCTCTACTTGAAATTTACTTCGTCATGGTATATAAGTTTGCTTGATCATTTAATTTATTATTTCAGATCCTGGCGTCTCTATTAATTTAATGATAGAGGATCATATTTAGATTTATATTTGAGAATTTTGAATTTGAGATTATCAAATATAAATATTTTAGGTATTTTGATAATAGTTATCTCTTCAGTTGATATTTTCAATCAATTATTATCGTTGGAGAATTGATCATTCATTTAGTTGTTTCAAATTTCGACTCTATTAATTTAATAATAGAGGATCGGATCTTGTCATATGGATAAAACTACCTATTTTCTTAAGTTGAAATTCTTATAATAATATTGGTTTTTTAGGTTTTGTTAACGACCCAGTCTTAAACTCGAATCAACCGCGAATATCCTCGAGCTAAGTTTAAACATTGAGTAGTATTGAGATGCGTTTAATTTAAAATTGATTTAACTTTAGGGGATTTGAATAATGTTGTTTATTTTGATTGAATTTCATTACAAGTTTAGATTTTAAATAAAATTTTTTGTGACATTTGTGATCTCTCAACAACGTCCCCATATAAGGGCTACTGATGAGGCGAGTCCACCGCTAAGAAACATGTATGGGTGGTGTAAACCTACGAATCCATCATGCAGAGAAAAGGCATGTATGAGTCTCTGACATTTGCATGTAACACATTTCTCTCCAGAAAGAACATATACTTATATACTTGCAATGTCAATTTAAATATCAATTTTAGGTTTATAGTTGATTTTATATTAAGCTGCTTAGGCCTCCTATTGGTGTAGAAGTTTGACAGCATTTCGGTAGTTTCTCGATGTCATCCCCATATAGGGGGTTGCCTTGGGTATGCTGGGCTTGCCCACCACGCCAAGAAAGGCATGTATGGGTGGTATAAATCACGCGATCGATCATCCCCATGCCAAGAAAATGTATGAGGCTCACAGTGCTGCGTATGTCTAATTTTCTGTCAGAAGAAAGGCGTGTCTGGTACTTATACACTTGTGTCGGTTTAAACAACAATTTTATAATTATTGTTGAATTTATGTTAAGTTGTTTTGGGTCTTTTGACGGTGTGAAAATTTACTTTTGGCGGCGTCGGCGTCGTCCGCATTTCAAGGTATCGCGCACCGAAAGCGGTATGGGTGGTATAAACCCTGAATGTCATCACCGAGAAAGGCATGTATGAGCTCAGGTCTGCTGCGTGAAACACGTTTTCTGCCGCGTCAAGAAAGGTGTATGCGGGTATTTATATACTCGCAAATGCAACTTTTATTTGCGTCGAGAAAGATCGTCAGTACTTATATTTCAACATGACTTTGGTGGTCTGCTCGAAAAGTGGATGGGCTGCGAGCATGAGTGCAGATCTTTGGCGCTTCACGAACGAACGCCGCGTGTTAGCGGCGCCGCGTCGCTGGTCCAGCACGGTCACGGTCTGAAAGCAGCGCGGGAAGTCGACATCGTTATTGCTCACTACGGAATGATGACCTTGAGAGCTTTGGGAGTTTGATCGGGGTTTCTTGATTAGATCAGAGGAAACCAGAAAGAAGGAAGGGTTTGGTGGGAGTGAATAAAGGTTAGGGTTTAGTAAAGGGAGTATTTATAAATTATTATTTCATTAACCTAATTAAAATATTTCGTCATTATTACATAAAATATATATGTCAATTTTAAATTATTCGATATACCAATCTGTGTCAGTTTTGCGATTGGAGGCCGTTTGGTTCGAGTTGACGTAGAATCGTGTCAATTTTAGTTCAAAATTGCGTATTTCGGCTTCGACATTCGTTAAATTGAGTGAATGGACAATCTTATTTGAAAGGTTTGTTGTTTAAATCGATTTCAAAATTGAGATCGTTTGGGCATCGTCGCGACTTTTAACATCAATATGCGTGGTCGATGAATTTCTTGTCGATCATCGGGAATTGTGCAATATTTATATGTTGATCAATTTCGGCGATCGAGCGTAATGGTGAAGTCGTTTCGATCGAAGGTTATTTTGGCGATTTGGCGTGAGTGTATTTCGGCCGATTTGCGCGTTGATATATAATCGCTTCGGTATTCGTAAATTGAACGCGAGCAATCTCATTTGTGATTTCATTGTTTTGAAGCTAATGGATCGATTTACAAACGGTCGTTTGGTGCGTCGTAGCTTGATCTCAATATGTGCATAGGCGTGACGGATCTTCTTCTTGATTGATCGAGGTCGAAATGTGCAATATGTATATTCGGTCAATTTTGATGTTACGAGCGTGATGGCATGGTTCGTCGATAGGAGATTGTTTTGATTGATTTTGGCGATGTTCGGTATTTTAATCGATTTGCATTTGCATCCAGTCAATCGACTTTGTCTTGAAATCAACTCGACTTATGGCGCATGGATGGAGATCGACATTATATTGAGTGTCATCATATTAAAGTGTCCATAATTGCGAAGGATCTTGTGCTCCCACTTCAAGACATCACTATATATTAAGTTCAAATTTCTCACACCAAAATATATTTGAACAAACAAAATATGCATGTACTTCAAAATGGCTATACTTTCAAATCTAGGGTGCATCCTATAGTTCACAACTCAAAGGATAGAGCTATTGGGGGACCTACGAGCTATAGTCGTGATTGTAATATAATTGTGTCATTTGGCGGTGACCACGGTGGGACTTTGTAATCGCGTATGTGGAGCTCTTGGCCAAATCAGTGGATATAGGATAAACGCGTCTTAGGATGAGATTGATTAAGAGTGAATATAGTTGTATACTTGATTTGACATTAGCTCTTTTGTGAGCTAGAGTTTTCTTGATTTATCACCTCTGACAAACGGTTGCGGAAGGTGGGTTAAGTGGAGTTTGCTTTAAGTATTTGAAGATTGAATTTCATTTAGGTATTTATAACTTAATAGTACTTTAAATTAATACTTGATTTAAAAGATTCAAATTAGATTGATCTGAAATTGCAAATGCATTTTAATGACGATATCCTCTCTGGTTTAAATCTCCATTCATTATTATCGGGTAAATAAGTCAGCTTAACAATTTAGTTTATTATTTTAAATCCTGTTGACTCTATTAATTTAATAATAGAAGATCAGATCTAAATTTTTACTTTGAGAATTTTGAATTTGAGATTATCGAATATAAATATTTGATATTTTGATAATAATATCGGTTGATATTCTTAATCAACTCAGCCATCATTGGAGATGTGAATGATTTGAATATTCATATTGCAATTTGATAATTTTATTTTAAAATTAAACCTTCGCGATGAAATCTACTATCAATACAATTATTATTGGGGTGGACTTATCAGCTCTACTTGTTTGCCAGTACAGGATCGGGTCTATGACTAAAGTTTGCAATTATATTTTTTTATACCAAGTTAGAGAGTTTATGATCTTAAATAAGAAATTCTTCTATTAAGACCTTTGATGGTCGTATTGTTGACCTCTATATATGTGCCATAAGTCAAGTCAAGCCCACAAGTCGAATTTGATGGACTTTGGAAGTGACAATCGATCGGGGACAGGCGTCACCAAAATGGTGAAATGACCCGTCGATGAACGAACTTCCGTGCGTTGAGCAAAATTGATCGGAATATAAATATTACACAATCTAACGATCAATCGATCAAACAATCGAGTTATTAATGCGTCGACGCGCATATCGGAGTCGGGAAGCTGCGACGATGTCCGAACGACCTCCGTTCATCAAATTGATCGCGCCGTTAGCTTTGAAACATCGAAAACTATCAAATGAGACTGTCCAAGCTCAGTTCGGGCGAATATGTGCAAATGTTGAAGGATCGGAAGTGACAACGCGTAAATGGAGGTTGAAATACACGAGACATCGCCAAAATCAACCCAAATGACCTTGATCGGCGAAATTTATTCGCGAAATGTCGAAATGATTGGAATATAAATATTACACAACGATGATCAACGATCAGCGGTGAATCGTCGGCGTGCTTGGCGCGCCGCATATTGAGGTCAGCCGTATAAACCAAATGATCGCGTTCATTGAAATTGATTCGATTAGTTTTAAAGCGTCAAAATCTATCAAGCGAGATCAATTGGACAGTCAGCGGATGTCGGCGATAAAGTGATGATGCGCATTTGAGTTGAAATTGACATTTGATCGACTCGACCAAATGACTCCTTGCAGCGGGCCGTATGCGTTGCGTTGAAATATCGAATAACCATATAAACATATATTAACCTTATATCAATGTCCGTAAGTTCATATTAAAGAGGATTAAATAATAAAAAATATTATAAAAAGGGCTAATAACCTAAAATCGGCTCATCTGACCCCCCCCTAAATCCTTAAACCATCCTAACCCACGCTCGACCGGCCCTAATCCACACGTGACCCGAGCCCCAATTCCTCTTCTCTCCCTCTGTCGCACGAAGTCCTCCTTCACGCACGATCGGTTCGTCCCTCTCCCTCACGCGAACGCACGAGAGCCAAACGAGCTCCCCTCTTTCGATCGGCTCGAGTCCTCTTCCGTTTGAACGCACGGTGAGCAATTGTTCGCTCTTCCTCTCCAATGATCCTCTCATGTCTTTTCTCCAAACCACAGCAAAGGGGGACCTCTCTTCCTTCTCCTTTTTCTCCTTCCAACGAAAGGAACTCCTCCTCTCTCGTTTTCTCTCCTCTCCAACCACAAGGTAGTTCTTCCTTCCCTCCTCTTCTTCTCTTCTTCATCTTCTCTATTTTCTTCTTCTTCACAAAAGTGACATTTTAATTTTTCTTCAAACGAAAATTCATCTTCTCTCTTCCTCTTCTCTTCTTCACCTTCTCATTTCACCTCTTTAAACACTAATCCAATTCTTTTCTCCTCTCATTTCAGAATTGAAAATACCCATTTCATTTTTTCTTTGTCGCAGCCAGAGAAGAACACCGTCATTAGGCGGGTTCTTCTCCCGGTTTTCGGCATCTCTCTCTTCCTTCCTTTCTTCTAAATTGAAAATTCTTCCCCATTCCCTTTGCCATGTCGGAGAGGAAGTCATTAAGCGGGTTTGCGGTTTCCAGCCCTTTCCTTCAATTGGTTTTATGTGAGAGGAACATAAAAGCGAGTTCTTCTCTGGTTTTTTTCGTCTTCTTCTCGCTTTAGATCTTTCGCATGACGGAGAGGAACATTGTCATTAGTTTTTCTTCTTTTAGCATCACCCATTCCTTCCTCGCCGTCATTCAACGAAAAAAATGAGGCAGAACATGTGGGATCAATATGTGATTGTGTATATTGTGTTTGTGTTTCTTTGCAGGTTTGAAGGCCTCGTCGTCATCATTAGGACGTGATGAGATGAAAAATCGGTTGCGGTGTCGTAAGACGCTTCATTATCTTCATTAGGCGTCTTGAGTAAAAAAGATGTCAGATGCTCTGGTCGAAATGTTATTTTTGAATGAATTACGAACTTGGAAAAAAAAAAGGAATGAATATGCATTGCATTTATCTTCTTTCGGGTTTAAAGGTCTCGTGCTCATTAGGGGTGAGATAAAATAGTGTGGTGCATGAGAAGACACTACTCGCATTCATTATGGCGTATCGAAAGCCAAACACTCCCGATCACGACCCTACGTGGGGATGCCGTAGGGAGTCATCGGTTCGTAATTTTAGACTTAGAAAATAAAATGAAAAAAGAGACAATCAAAGAGTCTAAATGGAATTAAATAAAAGACTTAAATCAAAATTTTGAGCATAATAAATGTGAAGTTACAAATGCATAAAATAAATACAAGCGCTTATAGTGAGTTTGATAGTTTGCTTAAAAACACAATCATACAACTTTTCAATGAGCACAAATATAACCTTTAGTGATTATGCATATAATTATTCGTCTCACTAATTAAATTGAATGACTTAGAAATCCAAGGCCAAGCTTGAAATGATTTTAGAAATTCACCAAATGCTTTACGAAACCTTTCAATGAACATTCAAAGCATAATTAAAATGATTGATAATTCACTTCTTGCGAATTAAATGTGTCACACAATAAACATTGAAGTTATTATAACTTATTCCAAGTGAATTAAAAATGATTTCAATTCAACACAATTAAATATGGAGAACTTCTGAAGCTTGATAGCTTACTTTCGATCAAGTTGAAAAGTTTAAGTGAGATGCACAAAATTTGATATTATATATACTACTACGAATATAATTCTTATAATGTGTCACTTTAAGAGGAGAAAATCTAATTGGATTCATGATCTAAATCACATGACGCTTATAATAAGCTTGAAAGCTAGTGTTGAATTTGTTTGTTCTGCATTTGGAATCGATGTAAAGAATATAGTATAAAGGAATTGTGTAAAGGATTATTTTATAGTTGTTTTGTTGAGAACTTTACAAATTTTTTTTTTTTGGTTGACAAAATGTAATGTAAAAGCGAAGGTTTGACATCGGTGGCGGCGGAGAGGCTCCGGCGATAACAGCGGTGGCGGTGGCGGCGGCCGCTGGCTAAGTGGCGGCGGCGGCGTAGAGCGGCGGCCCATACATCACTACGTTGTGTATTTGGAATTCAATCGGCGAATTCAAATACCGCAAATACCTATGTATGAAATCTGGAATTTTACTTTCACCAAACGAAATGTTAAGCATTCCAATCTGGAACCAAACACCAAATACAAATGCAATTCAAGCATGATTTAGGCAATAAGGTTTATATTTAATAAGCTAAGTTGAAAGAGATATGAGGATTAGCAAAGATGTAAAATCCTAGCAATATGCATAAGCAAAATAGCCATTCTGTTTTTGCTTTCAAGTTAAGTATAAGCAAAGTTACACATCTTTGAATAGAAAATATAAAGTTGAAACATAAGCCATCGGATTCGCAACATTTTGTACAAGCGAACATAAGACGTTAATTAAGGCATTCTTAAATAAACGCATGACGCCGATCTTATCTTTGAATGTTTAGATTCAAGTGTCGAGGATCTTTGCGGGTTGCTTCATTTAGTCTTGGGAGTTGGGTTAACAAAATCTAAAATCATTACAAAATTTCAACTTATTGAAATATCGATAAGTTAATTGTCATTACGTAGATCGATCTTACGTTAGAGTTAAGAGTTAAGATCTAAAACTCTTAAATACATTCAAATTAATTAACTTACGATGATGATGTTGAATGGTGATTTCAGGAGGATACTTCCATCAATATGTCTTAATTTCAAATCAAATTAACTCAAATTAAACATCAATCTAAAAATTGCTCAAATAAAATTTAATCATAAAAACTTAAAAACTTCAATCATTCCATGTTGTTTGTGGTGTCAAATTAAGAAAATCAGCTCCAGAGCCTCAAATCAGTGTTCTATATGTTCATCTTGTTAGTAGGCGTGGCGTTTCTCGGCCATGGCTTGGCCGGTAAGCTTCATAGATGATCGATTATAGTAGTCCTGATCGGGTGACTTGGCCAGTAAGACTCCATTATATTACGATTACGATCGTAACCCGTATGCTCACTTATTGAGAGGGGTAATTAACTATAGGGCTTGCTATAGGAAACTTCGAGCAGTCTAAAGTCCCATAAAAGCAGGCGAAATCTCGGGTAGTGTCTTTATTCCATCTGTCTTACGAAATTACAGACCTTAAATCATACTCTCTCAACAAAATTTGTATTATTTTGAGTCCACACGTATGCAAATGTATAAATCAAATTTTTTTTCTTTAATGATTGAGCATTTGATTTAAAATCAATCCTGTTAACTCCTATTTTGCAAGGAGGATTGGATTGATTAAGTGTGACTTACAACTTCACCGTATAGATAAAATGGTCCAGTCGAGTTTGTTCTCGATTTCATTGAATTTCATGTAATTCATAAAATTTGCACATTTTACGATGTAATTAGGGCTAAGCTTAAGACACTTCTTGTGAAATGTGTAAATCATTAAGGAACACATGCACACTGCTTGAAGTATTATATTCCAATCTATTTCATTATGTGATATGCATGTATGAATCAATTCATTATTTGCACAAATCCCAAGATAGCAATTAGAAGTTTGATTGCTTCATAATACGTGCATGAATAATTTTATTTTGAAATAGTTGATTGTCCATATGCATTTGAACACAAGTCTTCAACATAAGATTTGCATTGAGATTCATGCATCACTCATATAGATTAAGATGCTTATATGCATTTTGAGGCATCTGATTTGAGTGTATTGGTTTCATAATGCATGTAAGACTCATCTCCTAATAATATTTACATGTATTTTGGTGTGAGACTTATATGTATAGTTGTTTTGGAGTATCTATAAGTATTTTAAAAGCAGCTTGATATAGATGCCAATTTAATATATTGGGCTTTAGGTTTGACAATCCCAATTTCATGGTCATTTAAAGTTTTTTTAATCATCTCAATATAGATTGTCAAACAATTTGATATTCAACAAGAAGTTGCATTCATGCTCGTTAGCAGGTTGCCAAATTTTAACCTGTCTTAGGTGAGTTATCAAAATGTTATATAAGTTCACCTTCAAGCTCAGCTTAAGTTTTATTCTTAGCATAAAATCTTTAGCTTCGGTGTAAGTCCATGTCTTAAATGAGTTTCAAGCATATTGAACTCAAATTCTTCTAATGACTTAGGCATAATATAGTATAGTTCAAACATTTATCAAAAAATGCCATGCTTATTAGTGAGTTGTTTAACTTTGTTGTTACTTAGCATATATTCAAATGATGTTTATGCGATAGAAGAATTCTCTCTAAAGTTCACATGTTTAACCTTTATTAATGCTTAAATTAGCATCTTTGTCATTCTTGCTGTAAGCAAGCTATGTTTATTTCTATTAAAAGAGTTGTCAAATTCAATATACCTTTGTTTTGAGTCAATTAAAGTCTCATTTATGTATAAATTAAAGAGCTCTCAATGTCAAAATTTCATTCAAGTTTTATTCTAATATGATTTTTGCAAGTTCATTTTTCATTTTAGAGTTTGTATTTTGATTTAATATTAATCAATATTTCAAATGTCTTTTATCCCTCGTCTTCTAGATTTTACAAAATTTTGCCATCTCCTTAATCGGGAAAGTTTTAAAAACTATGCCTTAGCCTAAAAAGATTAGGGTGGTGTTTGCAACATCACGTGATAAGTCCTCCAACCTATAAAAAAAGACGCCGATAAGCTTTTCATGTATAAAATTAAATACAATATATTTACACATCCACATATATTCTTACACTTTGTTGCGATGAGGCATATGAAATAGATAATATATAATATATTTTTTGGTTTTGTTTACCTTTTTTTCATCTTATATGTTTTTTTTGAAATCTTTTTTTTCCTGAAATCTCAGAGAGAGAGAGAGAAGAGCTCGGTCGAACGGGAGAAAGGTTCATTTTATTTTGTAAGACAACGGATGAAGGCTAGGAATCTAACTCAAGTAAGGCTATTAGTTTAGTTCAAAATTGAGGATCAAAAATCGAAATTTGAATTTAGATCGAATCATTATTTGAGCTATGAGCCAAAATTTGGATCAATTTTTTTTTGTCAATCAGTCGATGAGATCAAAGAGAGATAGAAAATTTATACATTAAAAATATTTAAATTTATATATATATTCTAAGTTTGTAACAATAAAATTATTCTTAAATTAAGTGTATGGAGTTATAACTTATAATTTTTTAGAATAAATATAATATATTTATAAGTATAAATATTATTTCTTTGAAAATTATTATTTTATTTCATGCACTTAATTCTATTTTAAAATTTTTTAATAATCAAGTTTTATTAGGATGAAGGGATGAAGGGATGAAGGGCAGTTGAGGAATCTAACTCACTTGGTAGTAAGGCTATTAGTTTAGCTAAAAAAATCGAAATTGATCGAATCGATCGAATCGATTGAGCTATGAGCTAAAATTTGGATTGAACTTTTTTTAATCTCGAATCGATCGATCGAACCAACTCGAGATCGGATCAAATTTATCTATTATTAAAAATATTTAAATTTATATATAATACTTCTAAGTTTGTAACAATAAAATTATTCTTAAAATTAAGTGTATGGAGTTATAACTTATAATTTTTTTTGAATAAATATAATATATTTATAAGTATAAATATTATTTCTTTGAAATTCATTTTTTTTATTTCATGAGCCAAAAAAAGTTTAAAATGTTCAATTCGTTTGAAATCAAAACAAATTAAAAGTGAAATTGGTTTTGAATGAGCGATCTCGAGCCGAGCTCGAGCCAATTTGAGCTAGCCTGATTGAAATGGTCGTAACGTTACCTCCGCGAGTTGTGCGGCTATAAACGAACAACAAGGAGAGACGAACGAGAGCTACCCCCAGAGAGGTCGGCCAAATGGAGAGGGAGTTCGGTTGCTCGGCTCAGAGGAAGAGTTGGGAGTGCTATGGGTTCGTTCGACCTAGAGGGAGGGAGGAGGCTTGCGACGTTGATAAGAGTTAGGGTTGGGAATAGGAGTGCTATATGGTCTTGGGGTTAGATATAAAGGGGTATTTTTAAAAGCCTCTTTTATTTAAATGTTTAATTAACCATAATATGGATTTTATGACATCATTATTATATGGGAAATATAGATGTCAATTTTAGGTTATTTTATTATTCCGGGCGCGACGGCGCTATCCGTTTTGCGATCGGAGATCATCTGGTTCAAGGTCGGTCAATTTACAAATTCTCGCGCTATCGATCGTCGATATTGTGTAAACTCATTTGAATTGAATGCGAACAATCTCATCTGATAGGTTTTGGTGTTTCGATACTAACGACGTGATCTTCGTGAACGGAGGTTATTTGGACATCGTCGCAGCCTCCCGACTGGCGCGAAAGCATTGATACGATCTCTCGATTGGCCAATCGCCGATTGTAATATGTATATTTCAATCACGTTTCAACGAACGAAGTTCGCTCGGCCGAGATCACTTCGACTAGTTTGCCGTTGTGTGTATTTCGCCGACGCGTGTTGCCCGTCAATTTTGTCTGTGAGCTGACTCAGATGTAACATGCATGAAGGTCAACATGTCAATGAATTCTCTTATCACCCTTTTGTCTTGTATAGGAGAAAGTCCCTTGCTCAATAACTATAGCCTTTACTTGTTTTCCCTTTTTTAATCAACCATTCAAAAACTCCAAAATGCTAAACTGTTGATAGATGACATTAGTTGGAAGTATTAATAGAAATAAGATTGATACAAGTTGTCGTAGAAGCGCATATGTTGATAAGAAATCAATTTGTCTGTATTCATTACACTTTTGTGTTCTATTACCATACCATCATGCTCTTTTCTTCCCTACACCATACCTCATTTCATTTTAATTTGCTCTAATCTTAGCAGATCTTACTTCTCAATTATTATTATTTTCTGTCTTTAAATACTCAGCATTGAGTAGAAATTTTATCTTAAATACTATTCGAACAGAACCTCATAGTCAGTGATTTGACATCTCAGATCATCAACGTTTACAACCAAGAATATGAAAGTGCAGGCGCATTTTGGCCTCATGTGCACAGCCGAATCATCGCAAGCTTGTTGATATCCCAGCTGCTGCTCCTTGGTTTACTAAGCACAAAGAAAGCTGCCCACTCAACCCCTTTGCTCATCATCCTACCTGTGCTGACCATTTGGTTTCACAAGTACTGCAAAAGCCGATTCGAACCTGCTTTTAGAAAATACCCCCTCGAGGTTTGTTCTCTATAGCTCTTAACCATTTGAAAGCTCGTCGTTAATGTTGGGTACTGATTATCAGGTCATGTGGCTCAACAAAATTAGCAAAAGTATTGAAGGAATATATCACTGATAGGTTTATTTCTTGAGGATTATGATTTAGTTTGAGAATTTTTTGTCTGTAAATTTCAGGAGGCGATAGAGAAGGACGCAATGGAGAAAGCCTCTGAACCCAACCTTAATCTCAAGGCCTATTTGGCTGATGCTTATCTTCATCCCATATTCCAAATGTTTGAGGATGTGGAAATGGGAGAGATCAGAGTTGACAAGGGCCAAACCAATGTTAGTTCCCCTCAAATAATTGAACCTATTTCGACATCTTCACCTCGTCATACATATGATCATGTTTCGTCACCTCCTTATCCATATGATCATGATTCAACACCTTGCTATCAATATGATGATGTTGACGATTATGATGATTCGTCACCTCGTTATGTATATCACCATGATGTCTAGAAAAATCTAGAAAAGGCACTGTTTTTTTTTTTTGGTTTAGTATCTATCTATTTTTTTAGTTTTTTTTGTTTCAGTTGTAAATACAGACTAGTAAATTAAGAATTGTGGTAAAATTTTAATTTTAATTTCACATCAAAAGTATAACTATCAATAATTATTATAAAGTGAAATATATTTGTAAAGCATATGAAAGTTGTGTAAATATTAAGTTTCAAGTGTTACATGTAAGTGCATAAGAATTGTGGTTTAAGGATGTAAATCTTTTTTTTTTTTCCAATTATCTTTTAATCGATAAATTTTAAAATTTGAATTTAATGGTTTAATTGTATTAAATATATTTTTGCCTCACTACTTTTACATTCATGCTACGAATTTTAGTCGTTAAACATTATCTGCGCATTTCATCCTTCGCTTATCTTCTTATAATTTAATTATTGTTTATTTACAGCTTTCTTATGTATTTTTATTAAATGTTTGATGATAGTACTATGCAGTTTTTAATAATCATTTGTGGTCATATAAAATGATTCGATATTTATTAAATAATCATTAGGTCTGATTTTTTTAAATAAGCATATGGTCAGTAAGT